>OZ038388.1:4095934-4272245 GCA_964036045.1 Eutreptiella sp. 'Long Island Sound 2002'
CCAGCATTGCTGCGCAGAACAGGGATTTTCTCAGAGTACCTAGGAGATCTACAGGCACCGTTACGAGTCACGGGCTAACCAAAGACACCCTGGCGCTGAGAACAGATTGGTGTTGCCACTAGCACCCCAGCAGGGCTCGACATTGGTACCTCCTGGTCAGGCGTCATGTGGTGTGACAGCTGACCCACATGGTCTCCTGCAGCCGAGCCAGCTATGCTCCGTTCACCCCAGCCACCCGGCTGCAATGCTTGCTGAGTGCTGAGCTGAGCTGGAGCTGGTCAGAATGTCATTGTCCAGACACCCACCCCTAGATGGGGTATGACAACAGGCCCACCTTGCGGGATGACAACAGGCCCACCTTGATGCCCCTGCCCCTCTGCAAGCCCCCCTCCGTCTTTAGCCCAGAAGCCCATTGGTGAGCGGCTCTGTTCAGAAAGGGAAGTCCTCTGGAGGCGCCGCTCACGCCCGTTGGAGGTTGGACAGAAAATCTCGGCGATGATTGCGGTGTGGTTCGGCTGGGCCGAAACGGGTCTCGCAGTTCGGCTGGGCGTAGTTTTTGGCAGGCTGGGCTGGTGGATCCCTTCCCCCGCCCCCCTGACACACACGCACACACATTGTTGACCGGTGCACACGTCAGATTGTAGTGCACAGTGGCAGTGCTGGCGACGTGCAAGGCGGTCGCAATTTGTGGGCGCAATGACGGATGGGCATTACAACCGCGCAGCATTTCGGCCCCCGTTTCGTCCAACCGGCAGTATCGGCCCGCCGCTGCGACTCACTTCCGATGCGACTCAAACCAGCTCCACCAGTTCCCGTAGTCCCCCCCTTCTAATCTTCTGAAACACCGACCCTCCCTCGAGTCCCCTGTCCTTCTGGTGTGCCTGCGTCCATGGGGTGGGACTTAGGGAGCAGGGGTGCGGGGCTCCTGTAGCATCCAATTCCTTACCCAGCCCGGTGCCCAAATGTTTGTTGGCTTCCTCCGGCGTCCTTGGGTGGCTCCTGCTATGTCTCCTCCATGCCGCCTGGTTGCTGGCCATGTTCGAGCTTCCCCTGAACTCTCCGCCCGACCCTTTCTCTCAACCCGCCCCCTCTTCTCCCAGTTCCCCCACTCTACCCTCAACTTTCGCCTACGTCTTCCCCAAGACAAGAATCCTTTCCATCGTGTTGCCCTTCCGCCAGGGATGCTCGCAGTGGCCGAAAGCCTCTGTCACAATGGTTATTTGAGGTATGCATGATGTTTGCTATGTCCTTGTGAAAGCTGTGGATCTTGGGGGAGGGTGGGATGTGCATAGTGTGATAACCGACCGCATCGGCTTTTTGGTCTTTTGTTTCCCCTCGCGTAGGTTTTCGCGCCGCATCCCTTACAGCCCTCTTGTTGCCGCTGCAGCCCTCTTGTTGCCGTCAAGCTCCATCACACGTTCCTCTGTGCAGGCACATCGATGTGGGTAGTAACTTCTCAGGTGATGCAGGTGCTGTTGCATGGGCGAAGACCATCAAATGCAACACCGTGCTGACGCGCTTGTGCTTGGTATGTCTGGTCGATCTGCTTGTCATTAAGACAGCAATGTTGACACTCAGAGGATACACTGGACGATAAGGTCCGGCTGGCTGGCATGTACGGTGGTTGCAGCTGTTGTTTCGAAGGCATAGAATGCTGCCTGAGCGGCACAGATTGTACGGACCAATGGCTCGATGCACCCTCCGGACCCACCTGCTCACGATTTGGATTCCAGAACTGGACTGAACTGAACCAGCCCTGATGGGCTATGCTTTGTACGCCCAGGAGGGGGGCTGCTGATGGGTGTTTTGTGTCAGACGAACAATGAAATCGGGCCCCAGGGCGGGGACGTGCTCCGCGACGCCATGCTGCAGAACGCGACGTTGCGGAATTTCTGTTTCGGCGGGCAGAGCACGTTGCAGCCTCTGGCAAACAAGATTCCCGCAGGTACGGCCATGCCCTGACGCTCCGGTCCGACCATGTCCTCAGCGCGCGCGTTTCCGCTTTCGCCGACCTGCGGAGGTGATCCGACACCGGCACAACATGCACGCAGGCAGCAGGAAGGCGTGTGTGGGAGGCAGTGTGTGCCCCATGCTGTCCAGGGTGCCGCAAGGCCATCAACGCCTCTGTGAAGCGGAACAAGGACCTGTACTCCCAGCAGCTGCGCGCGTCCACCGGCCTGAATGGCAGCAGCCAGGTGTGCACTGGACCGGTGGCCAGCCCCCCAACAGATGTCACGTGTCTATGACAGCCCGTCCTCATTTGTGTAGGGCAGCTCATGGCGCACGCCATCGCACGCCGTGAAGGGATGGCGAAAAAATGTTCGTGGGGGCGGGCGGGGGGGGGGGACTACTGTGGTCCTGGTGCCAACTTTCTTCCCCTTCTGTTCGATGCAAAGAGCAGTCACCCACTTTCTGGCTTAGGCATCGTATTTGGCACATCCGCATGGGTGGCACCGACTCACATACTAAGGTGTATGATGGGAAATTTCCAAAAGACTCGGTTGTTTTGACCTCCGGTTGGCCACTAGGAACGACCATTGAAGATCTTCTAGGCGCACAGTGCTATCTAGTATCTAGCACGCTATATCTAGCGGCGCACGGTGGGATGCCACATGTGTTTTCCACAATGCCCATGCCGCGTTGGCTGGAGTTGGGCGGCGGTACCCACTGGCGTCTCACCACACAGTGCCCTTACTCTGCTCACTTGGCACCCACAAAAGCTTGCTGTTTTGCGTCCTCCTTTGGTGCCGGCTTCCAGGCTCCACCAGAAGTGGCATCGTGGCTCTGTACCACCCTCCCCCTTGTACTTTGCGCCTGCCTCTCCAGCTGCGTGGCATTGACAAGCACCTGGTCAACAGCTATCGGAACAAGCCCTTGATTGCCCCCTCAAGTCTGGGACTGGGCAGGGGCACACGGACCTCCTGGCCGCCGGAGGCGCTCCAGAGGACCGACCCGCACCCGAACGCGCCCCCGCTGCCAAGCACCGTCATGAGCCCCAGTCCCGTGCCTCCCACGCGCGCCGCGACCCCACCCCAGCGCAGGCCGCGGTCCGACTCTGTACCTCTGCTTCCATGCGGAGTGTGGCCGGGGTGCCTTGCAGACCTGCAGCCTCCCTCGCCCTCCTCGGACTCTAGCCTAGGCCCTGTGTCCCCTGCGGGGCTGGTGCCTGCCTCGCCATCCTCGGGCTTTGACCCAGGCCCTGTCGCCCCTGCGGACCTGTGCCCCCTGCCGATGCCTGCAACTACAGAGGTGCTTTCCCCCACCCCGCACCACCCGCTCCCTTCTGCTCAGTACCCGAGGGGGTCTTGATACACCGAGTTTTTTTTCGCTCGGGACTGTGGGAGAACGACAGCCCTGTGTAATGTGGTACACCGGCCACGGCCGGCGGTTCACCACCAACCGCCGGTAGTTGTCGGCGGTGAGCGGCCGGCTTTCTGTTCATCCAGTGCTGACGGCGGGTGATATCCTGTATCCGCTCTTCACCAGTGACCAATGTTAGATGGATGGACAACAGGATGATTTGAATTTTGCTGCGTGTAGTGCCGGGCTAACCAGTACCAAAGAAATGAATGAAATTATTTGAGCGCATTCCTATAGAAATTGGAATTCGGAGCAATGGAATTCGTGGGCTGCGATTGGCCTTTTTTGATTGGGACCCGCATCAAAATTTCTACAAAGATTCTAATACATCCTCCATGGCGGCCTTTGCATTTATTGGATCGAGTGTGAGCCGACGAGAGGCTTTTTGGTTTACTCCCTCGCCCTACTCAACCAGCGTTTATGCAACATCTCTCTGCTCCTGACCCCCTCCTCTGTGGTTCTCCCCCTGCCGTTATGGTTCCACCCCCTCAGCCTGCACTTAGCCTCCATCCTCCGTCCCCTCCCCCCCTCCGTTAGCACAACCTACCAAGGGAAAGTATGGTTCTTCATGGAGGTGAAGACAGGCGAGCCCGGTCGATCAAGGGCATTAGGCGGTGAGAGGCCACCTTCAGAGGGAAAGGGTTTGAGGAAAGGACAAGGGTAAGTGGTGTGAGGCCAATTGGCGCCCCTGGCTTTGGGGCAGTGTGTAGCCAAAGGTATGGCTCACAGGTAGGCCTTCGCGAGGGAAGGCCTGGTCCAGCGCGAGTGCCCTGAGGTGGCTCATCAGTAGTTTGACCGTGGGTATGACTACAGTCTACAGTTGAGCAAAGACAAAAATGCCGGTGGTGCAGGGGGTGGTCTGCTCCCAGGCAAGGAGGCAACTTGGCAACAGCCGCTACTGCTGTGCCGGCGTGGTGAAGTCAAGACTGCACCGCTGTTTGTGCTCCTGTGGAGCTGCGGGGCGCTCCGCCATGGCAGAGGACTTGCACTCTGCAACGAAGATGACTGCCGTGCAGATCCTTAATGTGTTGGTGCCACGGCCCACCGTCAAAGAGACAACGTGTTGGTGCGTCTTGAATCGTATTGCCACCGCCAACTGCTCGCAGAGCAGCGACATTCGAGGGCGTCGTCCCAAACCCCCAACTCTAATGCCTACAGAGCTGTGAGGCAGGGAAAGCCCGGTCGCTCCGGTGGCACGACCGACCAAGGGAGGGGAAGGTGGTGATGTGAGGGAAGGATCGGGACGTTGGGTGGTGGGAAGCCAATGGGCACCACCAACCTCAGAAATCCCTCCTCTCGTCATCCAACGCAAGCCCCCCTCGCTCCCATCAGCCCCTCTGGCCCCGTGAAACCTCGCCGGGCCCCGCACCCTATTCCACTCCTGCCCTCCACAGGCCGCCCCCCCGCCGCCGACAGTCCCTCCGCTCGTGGTCCCCGCTTCTCCCTCTCCGCCCGCCGCATGCCACGGCCCCGGCATCAACTCCTCCAACTCCGAGCAGCCGGGCAGCGCCCGGTGCCGGCCCCGGTCCGGGCCCTGCTCAGCACCAGCCAGGCCGCAGTACAGCGACGTGCAGATCCCGCGGGACGCCAGAAATGGACCGGGGCCCCTGCCCTTGCCCCCCTGGCCCCTGTCGGGCCCGGGGCCGATATCCCGGGGGGCACTGCTGGTGCAGGACCTGGGCCCGGACCCCGCGCAACGGGGCCTCTCCCGGACCGCAGCCCAGGCGGCTTCGATGCCGCCGGCGAAGGCCATGCCGCTGAGCCTTGAGCCGCCGGGGTCCGCACAGGTGGAATGTGCCTCGGCGTCGCCCCCCCTGGACCCCCCCTGGCCCCACAGTGTGGGCCCAACACGGAGCAGTGAGACAGGGACAGTCCGGGGGCTCCGTTGGCCCCACCGAAGGGAACGCAAGGGTCAGTAGGGCGACAGGGGTAGGCCCATAGGCGCCGCCAGCGGCAGATAGCCCCACATAACCGGGCGTCATGCCACCCCCCGCCCTGGACCCGTATGTCCTCGTGGGAAAAGATGAAATGTACACAAGGAAATGTTGAGTTGGCCCACTTTTGGCACACAAACTTCCCCCCAAATCCAACCCCCCCCCCCCCGCCTCTCTTGTAATACATCCGCGAAGTCGCCTTTGCCTGGAGGTTGGGTGGACGTGATGGGGACAGTAGTACTGCAGCCGCCACACCACTCGTCCGCGGAGCGATACGCGCCGGACACAAGCACAACCCGCCACGAAGTAGAGTCGTGACGCCAAAATACCACCAGTCGACAGTGTGCCACTGAAGCGAGCGGACGAAGAAGATGCCGAGAACAAAGAGTGGCCTCGGGGGGGGGGGGGTGCGTCTCACGAGGGAACGGGCATTCAGTTCGTACGTTTCCCACGCCACGGGGAGGGGGGGGGTAATGGGTGTCAGGCTTTGGATCACCCCCCCCCCCCTCCAGTGCAGAATGTTCGCGCTCCGCACTGAAGGTTGTCAATCCTGTGCGGACCTTCAATGTGCTGGTGCCGCGGCCCTCCGCCGTGGAAACTCCGGAACGGGGGGCCGACACAGCGGCCTGGGGGATCGTCGTGGGCGGCAAGAAGTCTATGGACGCCGCCACTTGCCAGGAGAGCAGCAGCATCGGAGGGGCTTGCCCCACACCCCCTGCCCCCCTCCCCCCCCTGCCTGGCACCCTGTGCCTCGTAGTCTCAGCCCGGAAGGGACCCAGGACTCAGCCACAGAACCCTCGTACCATTTGGCGGGTGTGGCTGCTGCTGTCGGGACAGCTACCGCACAGCGGCGGGAAGGGCAGGAGGCAAAGCCGCCCGGACGATGCACGCACCGGTCCAGCTCGGCACAGGCCGGTTTGGCAACGCGGGCCCAAACGCCGCTGCGCAGCACCGGCCCGACCGCCCCCGTGCCTCTGCCACCTCCTGCCAGATCGCATCGCCCGACCTGCGGGTGAGCATGGGGCAGCGTAGGAGCTGGTGACAGGCGGTCTCGTATGGGGGGGGGGGGGGGGGCGGGGGCTCGGGAGCCCCAGGATGGTGGTGGTGGTGGTGGTGGGGGCGTCGGTGGGTACCCCAACATGCATACCTTGGGATGATCCCCACGATGCGCTGATTCTTTTGAGCATACACACGTCGGGTACAAATTGTGTTACAAAATGGTGGTTGCCACCCGTCGGCATCGGGCAAAACCAAACAAAATTGGCTCTTGGATTCTAGAGCCCATTTCCTCAGCCGCCCATCGGCGCCCTCTCAGCCCCCCCCCCCCCCCCCCCGCCGCAGGCAGACTCCGGGGCCCGTGGTGGTGGTGGTGGGGGGTTTTCGCAAATTGGCTCCCAAGGGCCCCCCGCCCCCTCAACCCAATGTTCTCCCCCGCCGCACCTCGGCGGTGACCTGAAGGCCTGAGTCCCCCCGGGTCAGACCGACACTCGCTTGGGCGTGCAATGCGGCGCGTGCGTATCGGGGGGCTTCACCGTGACAGGCCCAGCCCCATGTCCTTTCGGGCTTCCCCCGGCAACTGCCGACGCCCCCAGCGATTTGATTCGTTGCTTAGCCCCCGCAGGGCAGTGGTATGCGCTTGTATTTTGAAGGGGCACTGTCCGGCACACGTCTTGTCAGACGAGACTACTCCAGAAGTTCACCTCCTGACGAGCAGCGGTGTTGAGTGGGGGGGGGGGGGGGATGAGCCGAAGAGGCGTCGGAGGTTTGACGGTTGATCCTTTGGTTTGACGCAGTCGGCTGTGTCGGCCTCCAGCCTGTGCATAGCCTGTGCATGGCCGACGCTTTGGTGGTGCGGGATTTCTGCCGCGGCTCGCCGTCCATCGGCTCTCGGTTCGTCTCTGTGCCGACTAGACCCACGGGCACACGATGAAAAAAATTGGTACTCACAAGTCCAGCCCTCGTCCCTGCGTCCGCTCACTGTACTGGCGTTTCCAGGCTCTACTGGGGTATGCGTGCATCCCGGTCAGGGGTCACGCCCTCCCCCCGTCCTGCAGGCATTGCAGGGTTGCTGGGTTGCAGATGTTGCGGGGGTGGGAGGAGGGGTGGAGGTCTCGTTAACCTTTTCTAACGCATGGCGTTTTGTAGATTTCGCGGCATAGTGTCCTGCCTGTGTGCGTGTGCAGGTGGATCCGAGCCCACCGCCGTGCAGCGACAGGCCCCTATCTCCACCCGTGGCCAGCCCTCCGCCGTGGGTGCTGGCCTATGCAATCCACCGCACCCGGGCCGCGCGGGGTCGCGCCGCGCACACCGTACACCCGGTCGTCGTTTGCCCCACCGGCTCCGGCGGCGTCTGTGTGATGCTGAGGGCGCCGACGCCTTCGGAGGGAGGGGCGCCGCAGCACGATGTGCTTTGCCCGGGCGATGTGGTGTGGCTGCCGGTGAACCGTGGATTCCAGTGCCGCTGTCACGGCGCCTGGGGCAACGCGCAGCAGGCGGTGTGCGTTGCCTGTCGGAGGAGGGCACGGGGGGACGGGGGAGCATGTGCTCGGGGGGGGTGGGTGGGTCGGGGGGACATCTGGTGTTTTTTCTGTGGCTGCCAGCCCTGTGGCCCTGCGTCATCTCGCCGGCGCCACGGGCCCGAGGCCAAGTGGCACGAAGGCGTCGTTCACCTCGCCACGGCTTCTGCCTGCAGCGGTCTCCATGTGCAGACGCCCACCTGCGTATCGCCACCCCACGCGAGGGCAGGGACACACAGCACACACACCGCGGACACAAGTGGGGGGGGGGGTTGGGATCTTTCTCTTTGTGGTAAAGGGATGGTCCCCCGGGGGTTACCAGTGGCTGTTACAGACAGCGGATGGTCACCCGCCCCCCCCCGCCGCCCCCCCTTTGTGTGCTCGAGGTCCCCAGTTCAGACTCCGAGGGAGGAAGTAGTCGCTTGGGCTCCCCCTGCCGCCGCACCCAGATTCGCATGGCAAATGCTCGTTGCTCAACACCCGCACCGTAGCCTTGTGTCTTAGTGCAGTGCTTCAACGCAATCGCTAAAGGAGGCATATGGTAGATATCCTGCTTCGTGTGAAGCCGGCTCCACGTCAACGCGGTCCCACAGGCTCACTCTGGCCAATCGGTCGTCCCAAAGCCCTGCTCCGACATACAATACGTGCCAATCGCATGCGTCGGCACCCCGGAGGCGTCACGGCACAATGCCACTCCCAGCGATCCCTCTTACTTCTCCGACGCCACCCCCATCCACTGTTCCAGTGCCCACGAGCCCCTCGATTTGTCAGTTCCTATCAAGCCCACGCACCCCCATCATCGCCACGTTGAACCCCACCTCCAGCAGCACGCTCCTCACTCCCAACACGACATCCGCCAGCGGTACATTCATCAAACCCACCATCACAACCGCACCCCTCATCCGTATCAATGCTCGAGGGCTTGCAGAGCATGTTCCCGGAGACTGCAGGTGTGGTGTCCCACCTCTGCAGGACCCCTCCTGTTCTGTTCGAAGAACCTTCCGCAGAGTTTCAGTTCCGTCGCATCTTTAGGATTCGTTTTCCTGCACTCACCAAGGAACGTATGAATGCGCATCAATCAGAGTCGCCACTGGTCTGTCGCAACAATGTAGCCTGTCTCTGTCCCAGCGGCCTGGTCTGTGGACGCAAACCCGGTCTGCGGATGCCAGCATCCCCCCCCCCCCCCCCGCCCGCCCCTCCCCCTTCCGTTGGCGCAACCGACCAAGGGAAAGGAGAGGGAAGGAGTGGTGAGAGGCCGATGGGCACCACCGCCTATGGAGAAAAGGGGTCCAAGGGAAAGGCAACAAATGACGATCGGCCAGTAGGCGTCGCCACCTGCAGACGAGAACAACACACCATGCGTCATGCGAAACCCCCCCGGAGCAGGCCGCTGATCCTGCTGCTTTGGGAAAGCACCTCTCGTGCTTATTGGAGGAGGGGTTAGCAATGACGCCCGGATGGATCACTGTCTTGAAACTGACGGCGCCCATGGGCCTCCCACGACGTACGATTGTCCCATTTGAAGAAGATGGACTCCCGGTCTTTGAAAAGCGCTGGAGAACAGAATGGAATGCATCGACGGGCACACACAGCGGCCCCACACCTGGCGACTGGTGGTAGTCTCTGGCAAGTCTGGTATGACTCCCACGCACACAAAGCCCCGATTTGGGAACAGGGGAGGGGAGCTTCCCCCAAGAGGACCGGAATCCCCAATGAAGGAAACGGGGAGGGGGCTTTGCACTGGAGGACACACACCTCCAATTTGAGAACAGGCCTGAGGTACGGGGGGGGGAGTTTACTTGGGGTATGGGTGGCCATTTTCTTGTGAGACAAATGTTGGGTCCAAGTGTGAGGCCCTGCCATCCGCCGACCGGTAACACAGTCCAAGGGGGGAGGGGGTGGCTTAGCCGGACTGTGGCTAACAAGTCTCACTACCCGCCTTGAAACTTGAGGCTTGCCCCAGAATGGGCAGCGCAGCCTGCAAAGGGAAAGGGTTCCAGCAAAGGACAAAGGCAAGTGGCGAGAGGCCAACAGGCGCCACCAGCCTCAGACAGCAATCCACCCAATCGCCCCCCCAAGGCATCCCCCCCTCCCCCAGCTGTAGAGCCCCAACATAATGGACCGTGTAGACCCCCCCCCCCCCGCATCGTGTGTGTATTCAAAATGCTCAGGTTTCGAGTGGGAATGCAACAATACCCCGACAAAACCCGAAACAAATTGACACCCCCTCTGGACCCCCCGGCTCATGCGGATGTCGGGGTCCATAGCTGAATGGAAATGCCCTCCCGGCACCGTGCGGTGCCACGTGCTGTGACACGTCTGTCCGTGGGGTTTGACGTGAGTCAGCACTCAAACACATGTCCTCAGGGCAACAACGCTCATAGTGCCAACCATTCTGCTGCAGAAGGGTGAGGCAATGTGCATGTGTTGGCGGACGGACGAACAGGTGCAAGGTTTGTTTCTCCCCCAAGAACCAGGGGTGGATCTGGTTTCTGCGCCACACAGGGGGTGGGAAGGGGTGGGGGTGGGGGTTTGTCCAATCGTCGCACGCAAATTTTTGGTCAATGTACCCTGTGGGAATTTCGCAAGCCTGACGTCATCGCAGTACAAAAGTTGCCTCTTTCCCGCCTTTTGCATCATGCTGGGTGTTCCCTACGGAAGCTTACTACTATGAGTCGAAAAGGGGGTGAGAACGAATGGTGTCAGAGCGAATGTGTAGGTCAAAGGGTACCCATACGACATGGTCGCTAAGTATGGCACGGCTGTTCCACCATAGTACACAAAAGATGTGAAGGCCTCGAAAAGCCAAGGGGCAAGTAAAGACCACCAGTGATGCATTGCTTGAAGCAGCAGTTTTCATGGATAAATGAGGTACTATCTTTGGTGGGGAGATGCCTTCTTTGCTGGCACCTCAACAGCATAGTGACAGTGCCACAGTCACTGTCGGTAGTAGCAGTTGCGACAGTAGTGACTGTACCACTGACACAGGAACAACCAATGGCTAGGATGATGGTGACTATTCTGCCTTAAACAGTGGATCTTCCTGTCAATCACCTCCATTTTGTTTTGGTGTGTCCCCTGGTTGCCACATCAGCATGGGTATGCTCAGGTGGGTTGTTGTGCATCACTTCGTTCTGTTGCACATATGGTCGCATTTGTTGTCACAAAAGGGGGGCGGTACCGGCCCCCAGATATCGCTGCAGTGATATCCCTGCCAAGAACTCCCTGCAAACCGGCGCTGGGCGATTCTTTTCGGCGTTGGAGTGCCCACCAGTGAGTACTTCGATTCGTCGCTGTTGATAGGCAGCCCGCCATTGGTGGGTATCCGAGGATGAGGGTGGTGAATGTTTGCAAACAGACCCTACCAACCTCCGCCGGCGCATGCCCATGCGCGCCGCTGAGCCTCCGCACAAATGCACACACCCCTGCACTTCCTGAAAATTCCTGCACACCTCTGCACACCCAGTTTCGCACCGCACCTTGTGCTTTGATTGGGATGACACCTTTGCAACGCGGACTCAGTGCCAAGAAGATCATGCAAAGCACAAATCGATGCGCATGTTCTCGTGTCGGGGTGCGTCGCAATGTTCCATTTTCGTGTCCTGGTGGCCCCCGGCCTCTACTGTGAAGCACGCCACAGGATCGCCTCAGGTAGCGACTGACGGCCACAGTCGCTGGCCGTTGGGGCTTTTGCACTGCGCAGGCAGAGGTATGTAGCGGCGGTTGTTTGTTAGGACCCCGCGCTGGCGGTTGCGTTGGCAGAGGCCTGTTTTTTTTTTCTGCGCTCAGTCGAATGGGTTTTAAATTGACAGGCCACCAGGAGTCGATGCAATTCAGTTCGTGGGGTGGAGGCGGTGGTAGGGGGGGGGGGGGGGCACCGTGTGCTGTGCCCGCGCTGTGCGAAAAGGCGGCTGTTTTCCATCACTGGTAGCCACGGGTCCCAGGGTCCTGAATTCTGCACCCCCGCTGCGGTTTTGAATTGATCACGCACGCTTCTGTTGCGGGGTGTTTGGCAGGGGTGTTCCCGGGATGAGCACCGTAATAATTGGCGCTGCACGCGCGCTGTTCGAAAACGCCCCCTGGGGCTACAGGCGCCTGTGATTCTGAATTCTGAACAACAATTTCCCGGGTTCTTGCCGTGCTGCCCTCAATGGACCCCTGGGTCTCAAGGTCAGCCACAGCGCCCCTTATGCAGCAGGTCCGGTCCGCCTGCCATTCCACGTGGCAACCAGCAAACAACAGCCGGCGAGACGAGCCAGTGGGAAAACTGAAGTATTTGCACAGCGGTAGTCTGAGTGTTTTTCACTCCAGCCGGTGCCCAGGTCCCAGCCGGCCTGGGTGGTGGGGGTGTGTGGGGGACGGGTGTCGACAGGTGTGGCGAACGGGTGTTGACTGGGGTCGATCAGTGTCCGCAGGTGTTGGCAAAACAAACTCTGACGAGTGGGGGCAGGGTACTGTGGTGCTTGTACCTGCTTGTCCATCAAAATACAAATACCGAATGAACAACTTGTGTTTTGCACAGCATTCCTCCAGGGTACCTGGATCAGCATCCGCACGCATCTCTTTTGGTGAATAGGACATTGCTGCCAGAGGGCTGCCGTGTTGTGGTTGTTGGCCTGTGCATGGGTGGCAGCAACCTGTCCATATAACAGACCCTGAGACAGGTGTGTCGGGCACTGAGGCAGCAAAGCAGTTGGTTGGTTGGCACGTATGTGTTTGGTATTGGTGTATCCACGTACAATGGCAGAGGCAAGTAAAAACCCCTTTCCAAGAAATTTGGAGAACGTTGAAAGCCTTCCTTTTCCATGAAATCATTACCTGTGAAAAGCCTTTCTCGATGTGTATTCTGAATTGCGTGAATTTGAGCGGAAGCAGGGCTGAAAATGTCTCCCCTCTGCCCCTGCGTGCTGCGAGTGTGTGTTGCGCTGCTCCCGTTTCCGAACAACTCAAGCACCACTTCATTTCTTGTGTGCGTTGATTCTTCAGGGCATTGCATTCTGCCGACCCGCCTCGCCAGAGCATTGTTCCGTCTGAATGCCAAGGAGTCGACTGCGATGATACAAGCGGCATCTCTCGTAATTATGTACGGCAGAATTAGGTTGACCGTGGGGAAAAAGGCCTCTTGACTGCCCACGGCTTCGAGTATTTGCACTTGGGTAGTTTCGTTGGCTGCCGAGAAAGATAAGTATCAGACGGGACGCGTTCTTAGTCCTTTAATCTTTCTCCAGTTTAGACATTTAGTCACTTTCCTTCCATCTTGTATGGCGGGCCAGTTTCCTTTGACCTCGTGGAACTGGGTCAAAGGGAACTTGAGCTGCGTAGTGGTCATTCTTGGGCCCCAACAATCACCAAAGTGATTCTTGTGCCCCACCAATCACCAAAGGGATTCTTGGGAACCACGAATCATCAAAGTGATTCTGAATCCCCAACAACTGCGTAGTCGTCCTCAACCACGCCCTCCACGTCACATGTCTGACTGTCTCCTTGAAACCTGTGAATGCACTGTCACAGGCTGGTGGGCCATGTCTTGGAGGGGGGGCTGCAGTCTCTTTGAAAGCCTCAGCTGCCTTCGTTCCATGGCACAAAACACACAGTCGAGTGGTCTGATTACTGCCTCAGAGTGGTAGTGTTTTGCCGTTGCAGAGTCTGCGCATGCGCTCAGGGAGGTGCATGCTTTTCCGGCGTACGGAGTCCGTTGCGTGCAAAGGCCCCAGAGTTCGAGGTCCAGCCGCCCTCGAAGGTGTACACGCAGCCGTATTCAGGCAGTGCACTGCTGTAGTGTTGCTCTGTGTGCACTGCAGCGGTCCTGCCCCGGGTGCCGTGCTGCGGTGCGGTTGTGCAAACTTCCTCTGCGGAGGTTTCCACAGCGTGGGGACGTGTGGGCATCCGACAACGGAAGAAGGCATGGACACCCATCAGTCATGAGGGTGATCCTCCTCGGGCCCAAGAACAGACATTAAGACCACTGTTGCACTGCGTGCGTGCTGCGCGCACACTCATGGCACGCATACATGACTCCCAGTCTCTGACCTGCAGGCCTCGTTCGGTGCATGGCCGCCGCTTCAGCGGCAAGGAATTCAGAGAGAGGAATCTGGGAGTAGACGCCAGTGAGTCAGTGCCCTGCGGTGGCCCGCAGTCTATACGCGGTGGAGCAATGGTCCCATTTGGTATAACACACGCAACGCGTTTTGGGTCAAGATTTGCCGCTGTTCACCACTACAACCGGCTAATTGGCTCAGAAATACATCATCTGGCATTCTTGATCACACAAACCTGCAGTCAGAACCGATGGCCATCCGGGGCTGCCGTGCTTACACAAGGCCCCGCTTGCGCAAAGATACACGGACTGTTCTGCTGACTCGCCACCAGTCTCCCATGCCTCACATCCCACATCCCACATCCCACGTGCCATATACCCTTCTCTTCCCACTTCCCACGTCCCGGAACCCACACGTCAGAGAGTGATGTTGCACGGCATGTGCTGCCGACGGAAGCTTCGCATCTTTGCACTTTGGTAGTTTCGTCGGCTGCCGAGACAGATAAGTATCAGCCGGGACGCTTTCGAAGTCACTTTCCCTCCATCCTGCATGGAGGTCCAGGTTCTCCACGTGCAGAGCCAGTTTCCCTCGAACCGTGCGGAACCCACTCAAAGGAAACTGCTTCCACGATTGTTTCCAGACCCCCAGCAGAGACGTGTTGTGCATCACAGGGGCTTCAGAGCCTTTCACTTGTCCATGCCACATCGCCATTTTGGTCATGTTCTGCAGTGAGCATGGCGATGTAATGTGATGCATATCTGTTCTGTTGGGGTGTGTTGCAGAGCACCACTGCGGACTGCCCTCGAGGAAGCGCTCCAGGTCACCTGGCTGACGGAGTCCCTACAGCCTCGGAAGGCCGCCTACAGCTTACAGTCTGAAGAGTGTCCCTTGCCGCTGCAGAGTCAGGTGGGTTGGTAATCTTTTTATTCAAAGATTGCCGGTGGTAGTTCGATGTTGGCAGTTGACTGGTGGCTGGGGTCTCTGGATTGCCATTGGCAGCCAAGTAGTGTGCTGTTCTTAGAGTGTACTGTTCCCTGCTTTTGAGGTTAGAGCACGGCACCGCGTGTTGGAAATGGATTCAGAGCCTTGGTGCCTGCTCCCATATTATCTATCGTCCCATTCTTTAGATACTAGAAACACTTCTGGCGTTCCATTTTTTCTTCTAGGGCCTGAGACGCTGTGGTCTCTTGTAGCTGGCTGCATCGTGGGCAGCAGTAGCTGACTGCTGCCGGTGACCGCCAACCACGTATGGTTGATACCTGTCAACCGCCGGCAGCAAATGGACCGAGGTTGTTGAGTAGCTGCCGTCTGCCCGTCGGTACAATGCTACCTGCCGTCAGGGCATCACAGCTGGTGACCTGGCGGCCCGCTGACACGCTGACTGCTGTTGTTGACTGTCAAAGCGCTGTCGATTGACTCACATGTTTTCTCAACAACAAGGCAACAAACACACATGCCTCACCACCCCGCATTTTACACCTTACACCCGTTCCCAGACCTAAAACCTCAGATCCTCTAAAGGGGGAAGGGGGATAATGTGAGGATACCCGTTTGTCTGCAGCACCGTCACCTGGCATTAAACATCGCCACCCAACTGAGTTGGGCAACAAGACCTGTCTATACACAAGCGTACATCAAACAGTCAGGGGTTCATTCATTGCAAACTCCGGACAAACTAAAGTTCAGCAAATAACTTTAGTTTTGTTTCAGCAGTGACGGAGTCCGGACTCGACACCAGTGTGGAAGACTGACGTGACCCCCTCGAGTGTGGGGGTTACAGCTTCATGCATCCCCAATCTGTGTGCCTGTCATCAGCCGTCTGAATGCCAAGGAAGCTACTACCATGATAGAAAAAGGCATCTCTCGTAAATCTATACAGCAGAAGTATGTTGGCTGTCTGACGGAGGCCGAAGAAAAAAGGGCTCCTCAGCTGCCCACAGCTTCGAGTATTTGCCCTTGGGTAGTTTTTTTTGCTGCCGAGAAAGATAACTATCAGAAGGGATGCTTAGTGCTGAGTCTTTAGTCATTTCCCTCGCCATCTTGCATGGAGGTCCAGGTTACCTGCACCTGAAGAGCCAGTTTCCGTTGACCCGCGCAGAACTGCGTGAAAGGGCTGCCTCCACAATTGTTTCCGGATCCCTTGCAAAGACGCATGTCAGAGCATGTTTCCTTTCCATGCCACCTCGCCATTTTCGTCTGTTCTGCAGTGAAAGTGGGGACCTGATGTGATGCATGTCTGTTCTCTTGGGCTGTTTTGAGAGCACCACTGCGTAGTGCCTCTCAGGGAAGCCCTCCACAGCTGCGAGTATTTGCACTTGGGTAGCTTCATTGGCTGCCGAGAAAGATAAGTATCAGACGGGATGCCTTCCTCTTCCATCTTGCATGGAGGGTCAGATTGCCTGCACCTCAGGAGCCAGTTTCCCTTGAACCGCGCAGAACGGCGTCACAGGGCACTTGAGCTGCTTGAGTGATTGTTTCCGGACCCCTTGCAAAGACGAATGTCAGAGCATGTCTCCTTTCCATGCCACCTCGCCATTTTCGTCTGTTCTGCAGTGAAAGTGGGGACCTGATGTGATGCATGTCTGTTCTCTTGGGCTGTTTTGAGAGCACCACTGCGTAGTGCCTCTCAGGGAAGCCCTCCACAGCTGCGAGTATTTGCACTTGGGTAGCTTCATTGGCTGCCGAGAAAGATAAGTATCAGACGGGATGCCTTCCTCTTCCATCTTGCATGGAGGGTCAGATTGCCTGCACCTCAGGAGCCAGTTTCCCTTGAACCGCGCAGAACGGCGTCACAGGGCACTTGAGCTGCTTGAGTGATTGTTTCCGGACCCCTTGCAAAGACGAATGTCAGAGCATGTCTCCTTTCCATGCCACCTCGCCATTTTCGTCTGTTCTGCAGTGAACATGGCGACCTGATATGATGGATATCTGTCATCTTGGCGTGTCTTCAAGAGCGACTACAGCGTAGTGGCTCTCAAGGAAGCCCTCCACATCACGTGGCTGATGGGCTCTGTACAGCCTGTGCAGGAAGAGTGGTCCAATCACTGCCCACAGAGTGTGATTTGCCGCAGCAGAGTCAGGTGGGTTGGTATTCTTTTTATGCAAAGATTGTCGATGGTAGTTTGATGTTGGCAGTTGAGCTCTGGTGGCTGGTGTGTGTAGACTGCAGTTAGCAGCCAAGCAGTGTGATGTTCTGAGGGTGTGTTGATCCCTGTATTTGAGGTTGGGGCACGGCATCGCGCCTGTGGTAGTAGAAGAGAGCCTCTTGTAAATGGATTCACACTCATGTCACAGCCTTGGTGCCTGGTCCCATATTTTCAGTCGTTCCATTCTTTAGGATAGCAGAAACACTTCTGACTATGTAGAAAGGCAAACGGCAACCCGACAAACCGGCCTAAGCTTGGTGAACATGGGTGCCATCAGGCCTATGCTCTGGCCGGGGCAACAATTAAGGTGAGCGGTGGCTGTGGAGGTTTTCCCGCACACCAGTGGCTGCAAGTTACCATACAATGCTGCGATGTGCAGTTGACATTCAAAGCAAAGAACACCATGACAAACCACCAGCAGGTGCATATTTGAGTGCACAAACGGGATGCAAGGAACACATGCACTCAGTCATCAATGTAACACGGCAAACTTTCAGACGGACCATGCGGGCATACGAAGGCGACCCAAACTCCGTGTTGGTTTGCACCCTTGCCTGCATGACATACGACAATGAAATAAGGGGTATACAGTTTGGCCGGAGATTCCGAGAGGGGCTTTGTGGTGGGAGCGGTTGTGAAGAGGGGAGATGTGGCCTGGCTTAAGATTATGGTGTTCTCCTGCAAGAAGCCTTTTGGCAGCACACCAGTGCCGGTGTACACACCCCAAAGCCCAGCATTGGTGCCCAACAATCTTCATCATGCGCTGCCTTTTTCTTTCCTCAGCCCCCCCCTCTCCCCGTTTCAGTTGCGCTGAAGGTATTACGATTTTTGGCGGACTGACGTTTGGTTTTGGTGCCCACCACCACGCCACCCTTAGGCTGGTGGTGGGACAATGGCGGCTTTATATTCGTTGAAAGTGGCATGTGCATTTAAGCTCTCGATTTGTTCCCTCAACGCGGAAGTAAACGCGGTTGGAGCGACGCCACATTGCGTTTCCGCACACTTGCGGCGTCCACATTTGCGATGCAACAAGTTGACGTCACGTATTGTGTGCGCGATCTTCCAACAGTCTGTTGGGTTCCTGTCTCACGCGCGACTCTTCGTCATTGAAACGAGCCGCTGGTAGTGCAGTCACCCCTATACCACATCCACAGATACCACGCTGTCAGACCATAGCAGCAACGTCCCTGTCATGATGCTGCCCATTCTCGTGCATGCACCCGGACAGTGTACCTGCTCCGTGTGCGTGCAACAGCAAGGGTCATGTTGTGTGCCAGGGTCGGTCGTGTGGTGTCACGTTGCGATTTGTAAACCTCCGATTCATGAGTTTGAATTGAAGAATTCGTTTTGTGGGGACCAATCGCGTTTTGCTTAGCACCTGTTGTCATTATGCCTGTCGCCCACGTGCAGCGCAGACATTCCGGTAAGCCGCTCCGCCCTCTTTGTATATAGGTGACAGTGATGTGACCAGCCGCAGCCAGCTGGCAGGCATGTGCTCTCGGTGGTGCAGTGCCACGGCTGGTCATGCGGCATGATGTTGATGTTTTTTTTGTCAGCTGGACTGTTGCCTGCCTGTTGGGCTGGTGGGGGGTGACTGCAGGCGCACTCCCTCCCCCCCGGCCCCCAGGCGGGGAACGGGGAGGACATTTCGATGACTGGTGATTGCAGTTCGGAGGATGAAGGATGAGGGATGTGAAATGGGGGTGTCCGAGTCTTATTTCAAGCGACCCAGGCCTGGTATATGTCAATAAGGCATCGAGGCGTCAGGCGCGAGCCAACGTTCAGCAGATTCTGACCGTCGCGCGGTTGGGTGAGCGATTTGGAGGCTGGATCCAACGGGACTCAGCAAAGCGCTGAGAAGGTGCCTCTCCTGTTCCCCAAAGCAGCCCCTCCGCCCTGACGGTTGCTTTGGTGTGAGAGAAATGCGAACAAGGCAAGTGCAACATGATGCACGTCATGCCTGTTATACAACAATTTATGTGTTTCCAGATGTCACTCTGAGTTCATCAGCTGTGCGTCTATTGTTGTTGGATCCCACCGGAATACGAGAAAAACATATTTTAGCATTTTCAAAGGCATGTGATGACTAGAGGGAGCGTTGGGTTGCAGGGCATGCGCATGGCGCGCGCAGCGCAACTTTTAGCGCAACTTTTTGGGCGACTCCGACCTCTTTTGCTATTTGTTTGGGATTTCAGCATTGGGCCCCGGGGGGGGGGGGGGGCGACTCCGCAGCTCCTAGGACGCCAACTACCCCACCCCCCCCTAGGGGCCTCCGGCCAACAGTTAGTTGCCAAAGGTGTCGCCCTCAGGCGTCCATGGGCGCCAAAGGCGCCCGACGCTCCATGAACACCAAAGGTGCCCTAAGGAAATTTCTGTCCACTTTGCACCCCAACACTATCCTTAAACCCAACCTTGACTCTAACGCCCACCCCCATCCCTCAGCCTACTCCTAACCCTACACCTACACCTAACCCTAACCCTAGCCCTAACCCTAGCCCTAGCTCTCACCCTAGGCTAGGGTCAGAGTGAGCGTTGGGGTCCAAAATGGAGCAATGATGTGGCAAAAGCAGCCATGAACGAAATTTGGGGGATCTTGTTCAGCCCAATCAACATGGCTGGCATGGCCAAACTAACTGGCTGCAAAGGTTAGGGTTAGGTTTATGGTGATGGTATGGCTAGAGGGAGGGCAAGAGGAGGTAAGGGGAGCCTGTGCCCCCCCCCCCCCAACACCCCAAATCGCCCCACCTGGACCCCCCCCTCCCACCACCACCCCGAATTGCCCCACTTGGACCCCCCCCCCCGAACCGACCCTCCCGGAGCCCCCCCCCCCCCCACAGCCCCTCCTATACCCCCCCCTTCGTCCTCCCTGAACCCCCCCTTCCAATGCCCCCCCCTCCAATGCCCCCCCCCCAAAGGGGCCTCCGGCACGGTGGCATAGTTCCGACGGCGTCAAGGTGACGGGGTGCAACTTGTTCAGCGCAGTGCCGAGTGCCGAGCACAAAGGCGCGACCCGGAAGGCACCATGGCATGGCCTAGGCCTTGAAGCAAGAGGGACTGAGACCGGGCGCCAAGCGACCAAGGAACCCAAGGGACGGGCAACCCTGCGCCCGGAGAAAAAAGAACAACAAAAAAAGCCAAAAGCCCGATGGAAAGGAGAGTCTCACACCATCAACATGGCTCTGCGGGGGAGGAGAAGATCCTCCAGCCACCGAGACTCACACTGGGGAGCCGCGGCCCCAAGTGATACAGCAACAAGGCACAATGATGTGGTCCGAGGTACGGCCCTGGACGGGCCTCTAGACCCCCCCGCCCAACAGAAACGGCGCCGCAGTCTCCATTGGATGTGGCCCCGGCTACCACAACGCGCAGCGAGCTTTCTCGCCGGCGGAGTAGGGGGCAAGGCCAAACACCAGGCAGGTGGAAGGCAACCCCCGCATTTTTGCAGCCAGGGTGGTGACCAACACCGACCACAATAGCACAATGAAGTCAACACGTGCACGGAGTTCTTCTCGGGGGGTCCAACGGGGCCTCAGCGAGATGCCCGATGTGGCAACGCAAGCCCGGCGGGGGCCGCGCTCTCAAGGGAGTGACCACGGCAGTAAGTCCCAGCGTGGTGGCACTGAGAAGCGAGCAGGGGAGAGACATCTTCGCCCGCGTAGCGACTCAACTAGAAAAGGGATGCACCACGTCGTCAAGCGCCCGGACAAAGCCGGGATAAGGGGGCCAGCAAGGGGCCCTACACACCTCCACCCAACACGGGACAACACCGTCAACCCAGCATCAACTCGCTCCCATGTGGAGATGGTCCGGGGAGTCGCGCTAAGAAGTGGGCGGCCAGCGACGGCAAGCTGCCCACCCCACGTCACCCACTACATCCTACTCCCCCGGGCACCCACGCACACCCCACAACCCCCATCCGCGCAGCAAAGGCATGAAGGAGAGGGTAGGGGGTTTGTCTTGCGCTCTCCAAAGGAAGGACTGAGCGCGGGAAATTGGAGGCGAAAGTTTGTTATGTGCCCCCGTCGGGGAAACGACCCTGCAAGTGGCCATCCCAGGGCCCACCAGCCGCCGTTGGGGAGAGGTACCTCACCGCCGGCTTGGGATGGCCGCTTGGACGCACCTGGCCAACGGCGAAGGCATTTGCCTTCCTCTGCGTGGACTCGACGCAAAGAAGTGAAACAGGGCAAGCCCGGGGGCTCCGTTGGCACAACCGACCAAGGGAATGGGAAGGGAAGGAAAGGTGTGAGGTTGATGGGCAGTGCGGCCTATGGAGGGAAAGGCCAAGGGAAGGGAAAGGGAAGGGGAGAGGGAAGGTTAGGGCATGGAGGAAGAGGAAGGTCAAAGGGTGGTGAGAAGCTGATGGGCACCACCGCCTATGGTGGGAAAGGGTCCAAGGGAAGGGCAGCGAATGGCGATCGGTAGAACAACACACCATGGTGTCATGCCAAACCCCCCCCCCCCCGGTGCATTTGGGATAGGTTTTTCTACACCAGGTCGACTGGTCTTCGGGTGCCTGCGAAGGGGGCTGGCTTTTTGCACGATAGGCATGTGGAAATGGAGTATAATCATGGTAGTGTGCGGGCTGTAAATCGTCGATGCTCCACCTCGTTTAGTATCCCCAGCCCTGACTCTCCGCCACCATCACCATCAATTCTCGCAATTGACATCCAATTGACGTCCCTAGGAAAATCCTTGAGACCCCTTTTGTTGATGGAAGCCCTGTTCGCGGTCACTCCCCAACACGAGTATCATCACATTCCCCAGCCCAAGGATTCATCGGGCTTCTTAGGGTACCCCTGACCACGGCAAATAAAGCACGCATTCTCCGTCTTGCACAAGTGTGCGACCCCCCCATCAAACTACAGCTACTGGATCACCTGCGCGAAGCTGACCCGTCACCTTCCACAGAACCCTCTCGACCTGTCCTCCTACTGGAACATTGCACGGAGGTGGCAGCCATGATGCGCAACTATGGCGGCTTTGTGTTATGCTCGCCGGGGGGCAACCCCCATGCACCAAAAAAACTACCAGCTGGCGGCGACACAATCACTGGAGCGGCGTCATTGTATCACACATTGGGGGGCATGACTGAGCACATACCTGCATTATGTGCTGGGGCAGCGCGACCGGGCGATGGGACGAGCCACCGAAATACACTTGGCGGCTGTTCGGACAGTGTGCCAAGGGTGGCAACAATACCATGCACACGCAATGTTCACAGTCAAGGAACAAACTTTTATGGGGCAAGCGACGGCTGCACATCACCGCGCTACACACACGCTATTCTCTGCCTATCATGCCCGAACGTTGCGAGCCTACAGACATGCAAGTATGGCGGCCATCTGTAGCCATGCCACCTTCCTGCTTGGCAGGTACTGGCAACAAATTTTTGACGCACACCAACGGGAACAACACCAGATCCAACATTGAACCCCCACCCTTGTGGTAAGGTCTGGTTAGGCTCGAACCCTCTTTGAATGTCTTGTCAGTTTTGAATCCTTTTTACGCCTTATAGGGCAAGAAACATGGACGGTCTAGTGGTATGCGCCATTGTTGGCGCTCATCGTCGTCGGGGGTTCGAGCCCCGGTTCGTCCGTCCGTCCGGGGGCCCGTTGACAAGGTCCCCGCCACCGCCCCCTTCAACATCCCCCTCCACCATCGGTACCGCCGGTGGAAGGGTGGCGTGTGTCGCCCTCGTAGTTTTTGCCTAGTCCGCAGAGCATAGCACGTAGCAAAAACGAGGCACCAGGCACAACACACTTGCAACAGTGCCCCCCGTCACCGGTACCGCCAGCCGACGGGAGCCGCATCTCCTCCTCGTATTCCCCTTCGAGGGTTCGAACGGGCTTCTTCAGGGCAACAACTGGCTGCATAGCCGCTGCAGCACGCGGCTAAAAACCGCCCTTACGAGCTAATGACTTTCAGCAAGCCACAGTCTTCTTCAGGACACGAGATAGGTAGATGCTAGACATGTGCGGGGTGACGGTCAGATCAGTTTACCTGTCCCCTTCCGCCCATAGTTTCGCCTGCACCGGTGAGACCCCCAACCCAGTGCGTGGAGTGCCACATCGCTTGCTTGGTTTTGAATGTAGAGGACAGCAAACATGTTTGTGTAGAACCGCCACTTTATGGGGGCGCCTCAAGCGCAGTGCGCGCGCAGTGCAACTATTTGGGCGTTTGGCCGTACTAGAGACCCATACTTTGAGATACTAGGGGCCCCTAGGGGCATCATGGTGACCCGTAGCGGAGGTTTTGAGTTCTGATTTTGTCCCCCTTTGTTGGGGACCCCCGATAATACAGGGGTGATGTAGCATTTCCGCCCTCTTTTGGGCCCCATCCTTCCGGTGCTATTGAGCAAACCGGGACAATCTTTGAATCGACGCTTTGTTGCGTGGTGCATCATGGTGACCCCTAGCGTAGGTTTTGACTTCTGATTTTGTTCCCTTTGTTGGGGACCCCCCATTGCATCCAAGGAGGCATCCTTTGCGATGTCTTGTTTAATCCTAAATACGCCGGGTGCGTATACAAAGTTACGGTTGCCATTGACAGCTTGGGCAACATCGTTTCGATTTGTCCGTTGGCCCAGGGGACATCGGCGGATGTTCTCATTTGGGATCGCAAGGGGCCCAAAAGGGTGAAGGGACATTATATGGATTATGAGATTGGCTCCATGGATGGTGCATACAAGGGGCGCCTCATGTGGCATGGCCATTTATCGGTCGAAAGACGTTGACCGAGCGGCAAAAGGAGTACAATGATGTTCATGCTTTCTATGGCGTTTCCAAGGGGTGTGCTTGGGGGCTCTTCGGGGGGAACATAGTCTAAAAGTAGCGCGCAGTGCGCGCGCAGTGCAAAGACCCCCCCCTATGACATTACGCAAGTAAGAACCTCAATGCATCCATGTTGAATCTTTGAATCCCTGAATTTCTGGGTTGCTTCGGCGTGGCAGTACCCATTGCACTACTATTCTTGGCAAACACCCCATATCGGCGGTAGGGAAGTCCTCACCAACTGAGGCTGTGGGGACCTGAAATGTCCCCTTGCGGGTTCACTTCGCCAACGGGGGCGCAAAACCACCTGCAACCTGCCCTTTCCGGTTCTCGACCCTCCTCATGGAGTACGCATCATGTCCCCTATGAATGTCGTGTGTGTGCCGTATGCCCATGCCCGTGCGCCACCTAGGGTAGTGGGTGGGGATTGCTGTTGTAGTGTGCTTGCTGGGGGGAGGGTGGTTGAAAGTGAAAAGGGCCAGGTACCCATTGTAGGGCTGGGGACACATCACCGGAGGAAGGGAAGGGGCAACACCGACCAACCTTTACAGCAGCCTGTACAAGCAGAGATGCAGACAAACTGCAACAACGTTTGCGCACCACCAACGCTTTTGAGTCGATGGATCCTTCAGGAGGTTTCACAAATATCAGTTCCTCATTGATTTTGTCATGTGCTAAACAAAATAGGACGGGTGGCAATTCAACCCAAGACCCTCTTATTGATGCCTTATAGGCGCCAGCACGAACCACTGTGCTGCCCAGTTTACTACTGAACATAGTGGTAAAAAGAGGGCACGATACCCAGGCTAGGGGTGCACCCCGCGAAGTAAAGGCCTGAGTGCAAAGCATGGGCGACACCCCCAACGGACTGTCCCACTCATTCGAGGTCACTGTTTATTGGGCTGAGCCACTGGGCACCTAGCAACTTGTTCGCAGGGGTACACCAAACAGGACCCACCAGAGTTCTCCACCCTCCCATGCTAAGGCCCGTCACCTAGACACCGTGACTAATAACTCTGGCTTCTTCCGCATGGTGTGGTAGTGGCGGGAGCTGCCCCCTGCCACCGCGCTCCAACAACGAAACAGCCACCGCGTTCAAAAGCCGAAAAGCCACGCAAGCCCTCCAACCTTGAATCTGCGCTAGCGCTCCCATGCAGAACAAGCGCCAGCGCCCCGAATGCCGCACTGCAACAGCGGCCAGGCTCAGCCACGCCACCACCGCTCCCACTTGTTAAACATGCGGCAACCAAACAATTCAGGCCACCTCAAACTGACCTGGCACCTCTCTCACTCACTCACCTTCGAACTCCTGTAGATTGAAAAGGCAAAAAGCTGATTGAACTGTTGAGGATTGAATATGGCACGCTGCCAAAAAAAACAAACAGTGCACGCAACAGAAACTCCTTGGCAGTTACTTAAGGCTGCTCTCCAAAGGAATACCAAAGATGCTGTCGGCGCGCAGCTCCATGAAGGCGCCGAAGGTTGGCGCAGGTCACCAAGCTGCAAAAGTCGTCCCTAGAGTAGGCGGCACTGAAGATGAGTCGGCCCGGGACTGTTGATGTTTACAACCACCACGGCGACTGCGGCGGCCACGCTTGCGGGGTCTGACGATGTCGGACCCCTCCACCCGCGTCCCCACGTCTACGGATTGCGGTTTGCTCGCAGGTGTCACGTCTGGTGTACGCCGCTCCCGAGCTTCACGGGCGTGTAAAATGAGGCCGCGGATGAGTAACTCAAGGTTGCCAGGATCAGCAAGTGATACATAATGGCGGATCTCAGCTTCAGTAGTTCTACACCAGAAGTTCCAACCTTCAACAGGCTGGAGCAAAACAGCAGATTGAGGATGTGGATTCATAGCCGGCTATTACGGCCACGCGTCGGCGAGCGCTGCACAAGGATTCAGGAGGAAATGAAGTGAGCACAAAACCACCAGTGATGCTGCAAGCGAAAGGCCAACAAAGTAGTTTAATAGCGCTGATTCCCAGCGTGATGCCCACAGCCTCACGGCCAGCACACTGTCGGCCGGATCTGCCGCCACTCGTTGACCACAATCCAGAGACTTTGTGTCTTGTATGGACTTGTTTGTTCCTCTAAAACCCAAGCTGCATTTCACCTTCTCAATTGTTGTTTCCGACCAAAATCAACGAGCATAGGCTCTCAATATGGATACCAATGCGCAGCAAGAAGATGAAGAGGAGAATCCCATTTCAGACACAAAGTAATCTCTTTGGCATGATGGTCTACAGTGCAAAGCAATGTATGTACAGAAAAGTTTATAGTGGTTTCAGCACTGTGTTTTGCCTCTCCTGCTGCTTGCTGTTGGTGTAGGGTTTCCTGCTGCTTGTTTTTGGAGATGAAAAGCTTTTGTTTGCTGAAATAAAGTCAATCCAGGAGAGCCCAAGCCAATAGTATGCAAGGAGAAGAGAATCAGGATCAAAGCATGAAGGGCTGCAGTGTAAACAGTGAAAGATGATTGGATATTCACAGAAACTGCAACTCAGGTCAAATCAGAATGCATATTCACAAAGATAGCTGAAACGTTTTGGAAAAGAGTTGGAAAACTGCCCCATGGTCACTCTCTCTCCATAGTGCCATCTCAGGAGATGTGCACTCTTTGTTTTGGGTCCCATATGTGCTGAGGTGGCAGGGCATGTGGCGATGAGGTCACTGCCATGTCACATGGGATCTTCCTACTTAGCTAGGCTGACTGGGTATTGAACCCAGGACCTCTCAAAAAGAGGTGCCCAGCCCCCTAGGGTGCATACCACTAGGATAGCTAAGAATTCATGGAAAAACATAGCTGAATTCATAGGCTCTGCCTTGGATATGTCAGTTCTCAGTCAACTCAGGAAAAGATGATTTGCCTCACATTGAAAGGGGATTAAGGGGTCCACTCCATATCCTGATTGGGTGTTGGGTTCCATAGGTCAAAATGTGTTATCACCAGTTTTGGTTGGACCAATACAAATGCCTGGATGCTCAGTGCATCTCTAATACAACTAGAGTATGCCTCAAAGCATTGGAAAAGCACTTTTTCTTACTCCCCCCTTGTGCTGTGGTGGCCACCACTGTCGCATTTTAGGAAAAAGGGATTTTTTCTTGGCCTTTCCTTGGTTTTCACATCTACTTTAAAATACCTATAATTTCCCTCAAACAGAAAAATGGGCGCTCACCATGGGTGGCGCTCTTTTGCTGCTCTGTTTGTAACATTTCCTACAGAAGACTCAGCGCTCATGGCGCTGCCGGGGCTCCTGTGGCTTGGTTGGGTTAGTTTGGGAGCATGCCAAAACATGTGCATGTGCATCCCTCCCTCCAAGACGCAGTGCGACACAAACCCAACGCAAGACACAATATACACACTCGCATGGGTTCTCGTAAACCTGCTGGCGACCTGTGACCTGTCTTAGGGCGAAGGGAGTCGTGAAAAAAATTAAATTGCCCCTTGGTGGGGTCTTGGGTTCTGCTCAGTCTCTCCAGGCTGCTGCGTTTCGGCCAGAACACGGCCTACTCAGCGAGGCTGCGCGTGGGTATCTGCAGAGGCAGGAATGGGAGAATTATGGACGAATCCACGCAAAAGCGAAGCGACGACACCAAAATCCGTCAAATGACGGCCTAGAATTTTTCTAAGACAACACACCTGAGCAGAATCCAATTGTGCATCAGAAGCACATTTTTATAAAAATTATAGTCATCTCTAGATTTTTTAAATCCAGAAATTCATACGCATAAAAAGGCGGCGCGCAGGAGCGGCTCCTAGCGAAGCGCCGGAAAATGAAGAAATAATGGAATTATAAACGTATGTCACACGTAGTCTTGAAAATGACGAGACACACATTAATAAAAAAACATTCAGATTCCACCTACACTAATAGAAGTATCAAAAATTCAAGAATTCGAAAATCAACGAAAAAGACTTCAATGAATCAGGTATAAACTACAGGTATGCTCGTCTCGTATTCCGCATACACATTGCTCGTCTCGTGTCTCCGTGAACGAGTCTTGTAGCAGCGCTAACAACGATAGGACGCGATAGAGGGATTGATTAGAAAGATTGCAGATGATTAGAGGTCAGATCAGGGTGATTAGACATACACACAAGTGCATAGCAACGTTCTTCGCGTGCGCCCCTCACTTGCTCTCTCTCTCCAGCGGTAGGTAAGGTGAGTAAGCCAAGGCGGGGCCACCCCCTGGTGGAGTTCGTGATTGAGAGTCAGATGGGCAGGTTTGCCCAACACCGTCGTGCATGCTCGCGCATTCACACACGCATTAAAGGGTAGGCCACACGAAGTGCGCACGGTAAACCTTGTTTAGGCTACCCAGGGGCTCCTCGGTACGTTCTTTAAGAGAACCTGAGGAGTCCCTTAACGATTGCTTGCTTGACAGGGGTAGCTGATCCTTCAGCGTGTTTGCGGACAGTGTATTATAGGTCACACTGAGAAGGGTATAATACCTGGAGTGTGGCTTGGTTCCTCCGCCGCAAACGCCCCTTCATTTGCCTTTGTTTTACAGGTGGGCAGGTAGGGTGATTGGTGCAGCAGCACACCATTTTTTTCATGCCCTGCTAAACAAGGGCGCAGATCACACAAACAAGTAACTCCGCCTCTGCCTGTGGCAGAGCAGGGAGTCCGACTTCATCGACATCTGCGCCGTGCACGCAAGAGCACCTCTTCCCTCCAAGCCCTAGCAGGGGAAACGCGTTGTGGCGTCCCCTGTTAGGCCACAGTCGCTTAGCAGCGCTGTGTTCACTTGTCGTCTTCGCAAGAGGGTCGCTAGGACCCACGACATGTTCTTCAACAACACCAAGTAGAGTGTGCGTGTAGGAGTGGTAGTCCTGAGTGGGGGCCTGAGGCAGTTGCACCAGTGCTCGCCCACCAGGATGGTGCCACTGTAGGGTGTGTAGGACCTGTAGTGCGTGTGTCACTGTCCCACCCGTTTCCTGCAATTTTAGCAGGGTTGGTGGGCTGTGGCAGTGGTTAGGTCAGTGTTTTGGCCATTTAGCAAAACGGCGTTTTCATGCCTTCATAGCTTTTGGCCACACCTCCCTGTAGTAGACAGATAGGTAGGGAAAACAATACCTGGATTAGTACGCTGGGTATTCCCCAAAGGTTTTGCGCCAGCACAGAAATTGGGCGCTTAGGGGAGGGGAGACCCGGGGCGTACCCCGTGGCATCAATAAGCCAACCCTCCAGGTTTAGCAAGCGTGCAGACTTGGGTATAATTAGGACACCACTTCTGCGGCTTGCTCTCAGGACCTTAGGAATAGCACACTCACACATACGCTTTGGCAGGTAAGAATAAGGTTCAGTCCCTAGCTTTAGTCTTGGAGGCAAGCGTTGAATACAGCGTCTCAGCGAGCCTCAGCAACTCACCAAGGTTTTTCTGGGACAAGTAGTCCACCAGAACTGAGTTTCGGCGTCCCTCAGGTAGAACAAACGCAGAGACGGGCCCCCAGGTAGCCTCTTCGACTCCAAACCCTTCCCAGAGGGTGAGGAAGCGCCAACCCTGGCGATAGCGGTGGCGTAGGACCGACTTCACCAGGTAGAAGCCCTCCTTAGCCATCTCCTTGGCGTTCATGTCGGGGAGTTCACCTTCAACTTCCATAGGGCTGGCAGCCCCTTGTAGGTCCAGAGCGGCGATTTCCTCGTCGTTCAGCTCCCACTCCTCCCCACAGAGGTCTTCAGGATCACGGTAGCGCTTCAGGTGTTGAGCAGCCGACACCAGGGTCCCCCCTAGATGGGGAGAACACCGCACGGTGATACGGTGTCCATCCACTGATAGAATCTTGTACGGCTCGAAGTATGGGTCATCGCTGGTAGAGCATGGCCAGGCGGGTAGTCAACTGTGGTGCACCAGCACCCAGTCCCCCTCTTGGTAGGTGGCCGGTACTCCGTGCTTGTTCTTCTTGTTCCACTGACGCTCCCTCACTCTCTGGAGCATAGCCTTGGCCTTGTCCACCTTCGCTTGTTGCTCTTGGAGCCATTCACCCACAGAAGAATGGGTGTCCTCTGGATAGGGGGCATGTAGGAACCATGCCGGGCGCCCCAGGAATAGCTCATGGGGCGAGTAGCCAGTAGCTGAACTCTCTTGGGAGTTCATCATCAATGATATGACGGGGAGCAGTCTCACCCAGTCTCTGGTGCGTTCAGTTTTGCACCATATCCTTACATTCTCCTTGAGGACACGAATCTGTCGCTCACATAGGGGGTTGCTCGTGTGAGAGTAGGGAATCCCCGTAGACACCTGGACATTGAGGGATCTCAGGACCCTCTTGTACCAGCCAGTATCTGAGCGTACTCGTACGTCCTCATCGGAGTTGATCTCCTTGGGCGCCCCATAGACACAAAACCATTCCTCCAGGAGTATCTTGATAGTCTCCTCCCCGGTAATGTGCTTGGTACATGGGAACACCTTGGTAAACCTGGTCAACCCACAGGTTACCACGAGGGCGAAGTCATAGCCGCCGAATTTCGGCATCTCCGTGTAGTCCACGTATAGAACACTGTTAGCACAGTGAGGGATGGGCAGGGTCGAGTAGAGACCTCTGTCCCTGATATCCCCTTGTTTACAGGACCTGCACGGGCACTTGTCAACGATAGGCTGGAGGGTTTTCCGCAGTTGGTCGTCAGTCCACGTAGTGTGGAACCACTGCTTGAACAGCCTCAGGGTACGGTCAGCACCCACATGACCGCTGGACTCATGGGTCCACTTCAGCAGCGCTGGGACTCGGTCACTAGGCACCACGATGCGGTCCTCGTGCCAGAGGTGGCTCTTGTCCCTCTTCCACTGGTCTTGGTTGACCAGGAGGGGTTTAAGGCGTTTCTCCAGGCGCTTGTAGATATCCCCAAACTCCTTCAGGTACTCCGATTGTTGGAGTCCATCCAGGGGGCGTATCATCGTCATGTTGAGGTCCAAGTGGACGTCCATACGGCTGAACGCCTCCTTAGCCAGCGCTTCAGACCGGGCACCAATCAGGGCGTCGGAGTTGTTGCGGCTGATGTAGTAGGCACACTCGTTCTTCACTCCCTGGATATGGTGTACCGTCAGCCGTAGTTGACTGAGGTAGGTCCACCAGCGCCGTAGCTTGGCCTTCTCAGGTGGGGGACCCTTCTGGAAACTGCGGACCGGTTATTGGTTGCACAGCCAGACCACAGGGTTACTCCCCAACAGTCGTGCTTGTGAGGATAGCACCAGCATACCCGCGAGCAATTCCTGCTCATAGGTGGAGTAGTTCCCCCTGGCCTGGTTCCACTTCCAGTTCCAGTGGCCCAGAGGTACTAGGACCCACTTGTCGTCAGGGTAGCTGTGCTTGAGGGTTCCATCTCGGTTGAGACCTTCCGTCCCCCATTGGGAAATGGCCGAGTCGAACTCCTCCTTCTCTAGTGCTTGCCATTGGAACAACGTTCCACCACCGCCCACATTGCTGGCGTCGGTCACCAGGATAATCTCCCCTCGTGCCCTAGGCACGCCCAAGCACTTAGCGTTGGCTACCTTGTCCTTGAGCTCGTCAAACGCTTGTTGCTCTTGTGGGCCCCAGCGCCAAGTAGTACTCTTCTTGATCAAGTTCGTCAGAACGGCGCTGGTGTAGGTGAAGTTCTTGATGTGGCGGCGATAGAAGTTGCACACCCCAATGAAACTGCGTACATCATGAAGTCCTTTCTCGGGGTCTTCGTGTCGTACCTTAGCATCCATCAGGGGTTTGGCCTTAGAGGCCGCTGGGGTCCACCACCCATAGCCAACGTCAAACCCCAGGTACTGCATGGTCTCCTGCATGAACTCACACTTCTCCAGCTTGAGTCGTGTGTGGTTCTCCTGGCAGACCGCAAAGAACTCACCCAAGAGGATTAGGTGATCCTCCTGGGTATTGGTCCCGAGGCATACATCGTCGATGTGAGCCTCCATCTGGGCACCACGGGATATGAGCTCCTGCACCTTAGGTCTCCTTCGTAGGATGGACAAGATCTTGTTCATCAGCTCTTGGAATAGAGCGGGTGCGTTAGCCACGCCAAACGGCATGACCTTCCACTTGAACACCCTCCCCTGAGGGGTGATGAAGGCAAGTAGCTCCTGTGCGTTGGGCGTCAGGTCCACTTGCCAGAATCAGCTCCTCTTGTCAATCTTGGTCTTGTAGCGGCAGGAGGCTATCTTGTCCAGGGTAGACTCCATATTGGGAATGGACCCTGAGTGGTTCAGCGTCTTCTTGTTCAGCTCTCCGTAGTCCACTACCAGCCGTTTGGCTGTAGACCCAGGTTTAGCCACCAGGAAACAGGGGCTGCAGTGTAGGGGGTAGTCCCCGTCCTTGTACTCCAGGACTAGGCCAGCGTCGATACATTCTTGTATCTGTCGCTCGATCTCGTCGGCCTGCTCTTTAGGAGCCGGATAGGGTCTCCTCCGGATCTTGTGACCCACGAACTCGGGTTTCAGCTTGAGGTCCATCTGCACCAGCCTGTCACATGAGGCTGGAGGGGGTAGTTCTCCGAACACCTCCAGATAGGTCCTTATAAGCTTCTGTACCCGCGGGTCCAATACCTTGATCTTGTCCTCCATGTCCTCGTCAGAGTGTAAGTTGCTTGCCCCCTGAGTAATAGACGTCGGGAGGTGGTCCTCCACCGACTCTTCGCCCGTGGTAGTGTCCTTCAGCCCTTGGTAGGCATATAGAAGGTCTTGTTCAACCATCTCCGGTGGACGATGGCAGCATAGGCACGCTCGAGGGGTTTCACATACACATTCCTCCGAGAGGTCGTCCTCCTCTGGGGTCCTCACATGGGCGCCCCACACGCTCTTCATGAGCTTAAGATCTACCTCCCTTTGCCAGGTGGTGATCTTCTGTTCGAGGTCCTCCTTCAATTGGGATAGGTCTCCCATACGTCCTTGCTTCAGTGGCCATGAGCTGCGGGTAGGCTTCGCGTAGCATAGCTTTTTCGCCACCAACTTCCTCTTGGAATCCACATACTCCCTGAGCCTGGATCGAGGGTCCAGCTCCTCGTCCACGGGGTCTTCCACCCTCATGGAGAGTAGGGGTTTCAGTGGGGCGACGTACTCGGCGTTCTCCACTTCCTCCACACAGGTCTGCACGAAGAAGGCGTCGTGCTCAGTTTCGTCTTCTGAGTGGATAGAGCTAGGTAGCTCAGATAGTCCACACTCAGAGACTCCATCAGGAACAGGTACATGACAGGGAGAGTTGGGGGCGTTGGTGTCAGTCACGACGTACTCATCTCCTCCGGGTGTAGTTTCAACAGCATCTTGAGGTCGTAGGCGATCCTTCAAGTCACCCAAGGCAAGTCCGTCGCTTTCTCGTTGTATAGCCAGGACCAGAGTCGGGTCCAGATCCTCCCAGGGGATGGAGGTAAGACCTCCGTCCACCACGCTCAGCATAATCCCCCATCCGGGTTTCCCAATAGGCGTCTTACGCCCCAGAGGCACGTAGATGGCCTCATCAGGTAACGGAACAGAGCTGATAGTCAGCCTGTCCAGCAGGTTTCGCCAGTATTCGTTGCCCCCATGGGCTCCCCAATCGGGGGAACACAGGACCATACGGGAACGTTCCAAGGCCACCTTGGTCAGCACCTTCCCCAGTTCACTGAACCTGGGGTTCCCGTAGGCCATCCCGAAAGAGGGCCAGTAAAATTTGTAGCTCCAGTTCTTCCCCTTGCTGCAGTAAAGGTCGAGTACATGCTGCTTGTCGCTGGCGAACAACTCCACACTCAGGTCTTCTCTGGAGTAACCTAACTCCTTCAGACCTTGGTCTAGGACTTCCCCCAATAGTTGATAGTCCTCAGTTCTGGAGGCCGCCATCATGTTCGAGGGCTCCTCCTTCGATAGCCTCGGGTAACTCGAGGTATGTTCCGACTGCTCCAGTGGCACAGACTCTCTGCCACTGCCGTGGTCCACGTAGAGGAGGTAGGGCGCTTGCAGCGTCAGGGATTGTATCTGGGAGTGCTGTACGAAGAAGTCAGTCCCCAGTACAAAGTCAAACGCCTCAGTGTCCATCACATAGAACCGATGGGCGATAGTCCGGGAGCCCATAGGTACCTCCACTTCACAGTCCCCGCAGCTGTGCATCACATGTCCATCCCCCACGTGTATAGCAGCGGTGGTCATGGTGTTCTTCAGGCTCCCACCAGGTAAAATTTTCTTGGCCACTATAGATATTGTGGCGCCACTATCCAATACCCCCAGGTATTCACGTCCCCCTGGTCGGATACGTACCCAAAACACCAGGTCTTGGGTGCCACCAGAGCGTCCCCGTCAGAACTCCGCGGGACAGGTCACCTTGAACCCCTTGTTCCGCAATTTGCGGGCCATCCTGATTAAAAGGCTCCTCTTCTTAGCGTTGCCGTCGTCACCACCTTCATGCTCACGCTTGGCTCCTTGTTCTTGCTGGGCCTGCGTTTGTGAGCGTGTGGTAGGACCAGACTGCCCTCCAGAGGGCTCGGAGTTCCCCCCTGGATTAGGGTTGGGGTTGCCTCCGTTCTTGTCCTTGTTCTTGTTGTCGGGCTGGCGGTTAGCGCCTCCTCCTCGTCCACCTTGACCTTTGTCTTGCCCTTGACCACGTCCTTTCGACTTGCCTTTGCGGGAGTCGTTGCCTTTGCCCTTGCCTCCACCTTTGCCTGAGCCTTTGCCAGGATCTTCACCTTTAAGCTTCGCCGATAGGCGTTGCTTATGGTAGCACTGATCCTCGTAGTGCTTCCGCTTTCCGCAGAATGCACACGTGATGGTGCACCTTTAATGATCCGGCAGCTTCGCTTTGGCGCCGGTGTTCTTCTCCTGCTGCTTCCCCTGGACTACGAAGCAGTCTCGCTGCTCGCAGTCAGGGGCGTGCTGCAGGTGGCCCTGCTCGTCTCTGGCATCACACCAGAATAGCTCCTTCACGTTCTCCATGATACGGGCGTGGGCGTGTTTGGGGGTAGTCCCCTGCCCAGGTCGGGACCCTTCGTACCCTTTGCCATGACCTCCAGAACCTCCTCCTCCAGGACGGTAATTGTTCAAGTGCTGGTCGCTCTCCTTCTCCAGCGCCAGCTCCAGGAGTAGCACGCATAGATCCTCGTAGCGGAGGGATCTAGCCTTGCGCTCCGCCGTCGAACGGCACTCGTCCCATAGCTCTCGAGGGAGCTTGGCCACCAACCAGAACAGCAGGTCGTCGCTGCTGTAGGAACCGGGCGTCACTCGTCCAGCCCAGTGATCCAGGTCAGCCAACAGCTCAGAGACCCTGCCAGGTTTGGGGTTGTTGGGCAGCACGGGCAGGTTCTGGATCTCGGCCCTGATGGAGAGGTCGGTTTCGTAGGTCGGGTACTGCCTCTCCAGGGCAACCGACACATCGGCAAAGGTGGCGGAGTTAGTCACGATCTGCCTGACCTGCTTCTCCAGGTACTTGGTCTTGCAGCACTGCAGGAGCAGATCGCACTTCACTCGCCCACTAGCGTGGGTTTGGTCGGTCGGTCGTAGAAACCGGCTGAAATTCTCAGCAAACTCGCTGAGGTCCTTGCCTGTGAACTCAGGCAGGTTCACCACGATATTGGAGGTGGCAATAGCCTTCGCCTCCTGAGACCTGCGTCCCTCAGGGCGTCGGGTCTTCTTCTTCTTCTTCTTCTTCTTCTTCCCCTTTGGGTCCTCGGGGTCCTCCGGGTCATCGTCCTCCGAGGGCGAAGTAGAAGTCATCGATGACGGCTCGTCGTCGGAGGGGTCTCCGCCTAGATCACTAGAGCCATAAGGCTCCACGTCCACCATTGCCCTTAAGGCTGTCAGCCCCAGCCGGTCCAGCTCGGCCCTCGTAGAGTTCGTCACGTGGCTGTAGGGCGGCTGGGCCTTTCTCGGTACGAAGGGACTTCTCGGTATAGCTGCAGGAGTCGGCATCGGTCGGCTCCTCAGGCTCCCCAGGGTGTTTGTCAACCCTGCCGCCAGGTGGTTGGCCTGTACCCGGTGGGGTCACATTCCCACAGTGGTAGGTGACGCTTGGGGCGGAATCATCAGGGGCTCCAGTTTCTCACGGATCTCTTGTGTGAGGTCGACCACGATTTTTGAAGTGGCTCCTCGGAGCACCTCGTTGATCTCCGACCGCGTCAGGGACCTGTTGCAGGATCTCCCCGATCCTCTACTCCGGCCTCCAAGGGACTCAGGTCCTCTCCTCAACCCACTCAGGGTTGCATAGCCAGGTGCATACCCAGGAACATCCACATAGGTTCCAGTAGCGGGTAGTGGATGGGGATATTCAGCCGCATACCATCGCGGCGCAGAGCTGGAAGCCACCGGCTCACTGACAGTAGTTGCCTCATGGAGCGCAGTGGTAGGTGGGCCCATACCATAGGCGGGGTAGTGAGGCATGCCAGTAAAGCCTGTGCCCTCTGCCATAGGCGGGTTGGTCGTGGGAGTGGATGTTGCAGCGGCTGGGAGTGTGGTGGTTAAAGGAGAGGGTGATGCGTGGAGGGCAGAAGCGCTTGGTGCGCCTTCGAAGGTAGGGTCATTCGTCAGGTCTTGCCCTTGTTCCTCTCCTTCGTCTGCTTCTTCTCCAGCATTCTTCTCGCTCTCTCTCTTCCTCTTCTCAGGCTGAGTGACCATCACCTCTTCGACTGACAGGGCCCCGAAGGCCGTCTGGAGTCCATCCAGCGAGTCCTCAGCCACTTCCACTGGCCCATGTAAGGGCTCCGAAGGTACAGCGCCAGGTGCTGGCCTTGCCGGTGCCTCAGGCGCTGGCGCTGTCTTCACGTCGGCGTCCTCCTTCCTTGTGTCCATCTACAGTCACCCTTCTGCTTATATGTGCCTGTACTCGGCGCACTGGATGTACGGCGCGGGGTTGCTGCCGGTGCGCAGAGACAGACTGCCTCTTGCTACCAGAAAGGTTTATAGTGGTTTCAGCACTGTGTTTTGCCTCTCCTGCTGCTTGCTGTTGGTGTAGGGTTTCCTGCTGCTTGTTTTTGGAGATGAAAAGCTTTTGTTTGCTGAAATAAAGTCAGTCCAGGATAGCCCAAGCCAATAGTATGCAAGGAGAAGAGAATCAGGATCAAAGCATGAAGGGCTGCAGTGTAAACAGTGAAAGATGATTGGATATTCACAGAAACTGCAACTCAGGTCAAATCGGAATGCATATTCACAAAGATAGCTGAAATGTTTTGGAAAAGAGTTGGAAAACTGCCCCATGGTCACTCTCTCTCCATAGTGCCATCTCAGGAGATGTGCACTCTTTGTTTTGGGTCCCATATGTGCTGAGGTGGCAGGGCATGTGGCGATGAGGTCACTGCCATGTCACATGGGATCTTCCTACTTAGCTAGGCTGACCAGGAATTGAACCCAGGACCTCTCAAAAAGAGGTGCCCAGCCCCCTAGGGTGCATACCACTAGGATAGCTAAGAATTCATGGAAAAACATAGATAAATTCATAGGCTCTGCCTTGGATATGTCAGTTCTCAGTCAACTCAGGAAAAGATGATTTGCCTCGCATTGAAAGGGGATTAAGGGGTCCACTCCATATCCTGATTGGGTGTTGGGTTCCATAGGTCAAAATGTGTTATCACCAGTTTTGGTTGGACCAATACCAAGATAGAAATGCCTGGATGCTCAGTGCATCTCGAATACAACTAGAGTATGCCTCAAAGCATCCGAAAAGCACTTTTTCTTACTTGTACTGTCTGAACTATCAATAACAAAGACGATTCAAATGAACAACGCTTCACACAAGCGTAAATACATTCTATCCTACCACAGCGACTGTCGTGCGCGCAATGTAAGTAATCATGCGGCTGCGGGTGCTCATGCCCATCACATGTAATGGGCACACACATGCATGAGACAGGGGCACACAAGCAGACCACGCACAGCGTGCGCACACAGCAGTCCCGCTGTAGCACAGTTGCATACGTAACGCTGTAGAATATTCACATGTGTGTGAATGCATTGTTATTCGATTCGAACGTTATCATTATCATGTGTATATTAAATGCCAGTCTTTCAAAGTTGCTTTAGACACCACATGTGACGAACATATTTGTCTTCAAACTCAGTGCTGAGATTCGACTTCTGCTGTGGTTTGCTTATTGGGGTTGTGGATTTGGTGTTGGAAAACTATTACATTTTGCAGGATTCCATGATTAGCATGCAAGGTTACATGACGACAAAGTTCTGATCATGGTCCACTCCCCAAGGATTCTAACATCCGTTGGCCTGCCTGGTTCCGTGCCGGCCGGACTGCTTGTGCGGCGACTGACTGATAGGGCTACTTTGCCGCACCATTCATCGTGCCTTGCGGCCAGCTATATGTTGTTCTCTGCACACAATGAGGTGGTTCGTGCATACAACAAGAGCTTGATCAGGACCGACCTTACAGTGGTTGTTTCTGAGGGCACCTAGAGGCGTATTGCCCCTCTTAGTGGCATGGAGTGGAGGCATCGTCTTTCCGTTGGCGCCGGGGTCGTTGATCGAGACTATACAGCCTATTGCTTTTGGGAGTTCGTGGTCTTCATCGGGGCCTGCAACTGCCAGCGACGACGATTTGGAACAGGTTACCCTCTCCGCGTCTAGGCCTGGTGCAGCGCTCCATTCATCTGCTGCAGCGCTGCCTTCGCCGTCCTTGCCTGTGGAAGCAGACCCTCTGCAACCTCCTCTGCCACCGTCAGCAGAGCTGTTCGGGAGCCAAGCGGCGATCCCGAAGTTTTCCATAAAAAGATGAGGCTTTGGGAAGGAGGGGGGTGCAGTGGCTGAGGCTAAGACTGAGGCAGCCCCCCCCCCCCCATGTACTGTACAGCTGCTGTTATTTTGCTGAGTGTACCTCCTTGGGACTGCTTAAATGCCGGAGGGTACCTCAAATGGATCAGGGGAGGCGGCCAGTGGGGAAAGCCGCGGGGCGAAGCGGGCCAGGCTGGCCTTCAACCGGGACAACATGGACCTGAACCCCGTCAAGACACCCGAGTACGCGCGCTGGGAGCAGTGGCGCGACGTTGCTGCGGCTACCGCGTACGGGTTCGTCGACAGCGCGGACGCTGGCATCATGGCAACCCAGTACCAGGAGCGCCTGATGGAGGATGGCCTGTCCGTGGCGGGCGTTGATCGGGCTGTGGAGTGGGCTGGCGGCGGCCTTGACGCCCCCACGGCCTTGATATACATGGCCCTCTTTGAGCGCTTCTCAAACCTGCGGCTTGACGTCGAGGCAGCTGCGTGGAGGGCAGTACCCCAGCCAAGTCCGCCTGCCCGGGAGCAGCAGGAGGAGCTGCCGCGGGACCATCAGTCGCAGGAGCCGTAAGAAGGAGACCGCAGAGCAGGCCGAGATACGACGGCTGGAGGCTCGCATCCGAGAGCTCCAGCTGCCAAAGGTAACGCCCCTGTCTCAGAGAGAGCTCACCAAAATAGCGTCTGGGCAGCACCCCTGGCTCTGACAGCAAGAGCTCATCCAGGCCTTGAACACCTGGCTCAAAACGGAGGACCCCATTGGGAAGGGCAATGCGCTTGTGGAGGCGGTGTGGAAGGTGGTCTACAGGGACTGCCAGCCCGCGCCCACCCACCCCGCTCAGGCAGCGGCACGGCCAACGCCGCAAGGGTGGTACGCCCAGGCCCAGCAGCCTGCACAGAAACAGGCCCAGACACAGCCATCACCTCAGGCGCAGACCCCGGCGCCTGCTCCGCCCGGGGCATGCTTCCGCTGTGGCATGCACGGGCACTGGGCCAGGGACTGTGCCGGTGGTGGACAGGGGCGGGCCCCTTCCGTCGCAAGTTCCGTCGCCAGCTTGTACCGGGGGGGGTTCAGTACGGTAGGTAGCCAGAGCCTGTACACTGCGCACAGCACGGGCCGCACCTATGAAGCGACTGCCCCCCCCCCGTACCCATGTTTTCGATGCGGCTGCAACCACTGGGCCTTGGGCGGCCCGTGCCCGGCACCCCCTGCCCGGCACCCCCTGCCCCGCCTCCCCGGCCCTTTCCGGCCGGGCCGGCCCCAGTGCTGGCCAACTGCTAAAGGGCCCAGTGCCCACGGCGGCGAGCGGCCCGCCAGCGAGGGGAGCGTCGATGACAAGGGGGGCGGAGCGCTCAACCTGCGATACGCGGGGCCGGCAGTGGACAGCCTATGTTGGGGCAATTACATGGAGGAGCCCTCGCGCTGGCCATCCGGCGGTGGTCCCCGGGTACCGTGGAGCGTTGGACCGCGATCCTCAGGGATGTGAGCCGGTTCGCGGCGCACTGGCCCGAGCTGGACGCAGCGGGGGCACTGTCCCGGTACCTCGTCAGGCGCGCCGCCATGGGCCAGCAGCCTGGGACGCTGCGAGGCGTCATATCCGCCCTCCGCCTGACAGAGAAGCTGGGCTGCATACCACCCACAGTGCGGCCTGTACACTGGCTCATGGCACGAGGCGTAGCGACCACCACTGCCGCGCCACGACGAACCCAAGGCCCATGGCCCGGAACATCAGGACCCCCCTCAACTGGTTCTGCCTGGTTCTTGCCGTCATCTCCTTTGCCACTCTCCTCAGGGTGGGTGAAGCAGCCAGCGTACGACCCGTGGACATCCGGACGCGGTGCACGTTGGGGGTCTTCAATGACAAAAAGGACGGTGACAGGGTCACAGTACGATCGGGGGCATGGCCCGAAGCATGGCGCGCGGCGATGGCAGCCCACCCGTGGGTCTCCAGCAGGCCGGCATCGGTGCCGCTCATGGCTGCCGCGTTCGACCTTCAGGCGGCGATCCATGGCTTGCTGGCTGCCACGGGATGGGAATCCATGGGATGGCACGCCTGGAGATGTGGAGGAGCTGCAGCCATGCGGGCGTTCGGAGCCGCCATCGCCAGCATCGCGGTGGCTGGGCGATGGGACAACGAGGCGGAGGCCAACAGGTACGCCAGCGCGCCCCCTGGGTGGGAACTCTTCCTACCCGACAACGTGCCCTGGCCCACGGCGGGATTTGACGTCGAAATCCGGCCGGTCCACGCGTACCAGCTCTGGGCGCTCGGCACGCTTGGGCCCCGTGGCCCCGACGGGACGGACGCCGCCCCGGCCCCACCCGATGTCCGCGCTGGGAACCGTGGCAGCCAAGGGGCCGAGCTGCGTGGCGATTCCGACATGCGGGACACCATCGTACTGGGCTCCTCTAGTGACGAGTCGCCCGACACGGTGGCAGGCAGGGCCGCTCGGCACCCCCCCGAGAGCCAGCGCAGGGCCTATGTGCACTGAACCGTGGCCCGCAGCCGATCGGCACCCGCAGCGCGGGCGACGAGGGCTGCACCCGCCCCGAAGCCCCAGCCCAAGCACGCCGCTGGTGAAGCAGGCGACCGCCAACCCGCAGCGGCTCCCCGTTCAACGACGGTGCCCCGGGTCACGCGGGCCCGAGCCAGCACCAGAGGCACCCAAGCACGCGGAGGGGCGCCGGCGAGACAGCGCAGCGGGGCGGCTGGAGATGCAGCTGGCGGTTGCCCGGTGCGCCAGGTGCGGCCTTGACTGGAACCACCACCTGGAGGCAGCAGCTCGCCACATGGGACGCAGCCTGAAGGCCCCTGCTGACAGCGTCCTATCCCTCCTGCAGGCGTGGTGGGCGGAGTCTATCAAGTGGGCTGTGGATCGCCCAGTGTGGAAGGAGCGGGCGGCGGCCGCAGACCTGGCGCTGGCTGAGGAGGCGCTGCACCTCCTGGCGGGGGGTGAGATCCCGCTCGATGGGGGATCCTCGACGCGCCTTAGCGACCAGTCGCGCATCACTCTGGAGCTCGCTGCGCGTGGGCTGGGTGACGCGGGCCGTGTGTCGGTCCCGGCGCACGTGGGGGAGGACTGGGCTGACCCCGAGTTTGGCGGGGCGGGGGGGCGTGTCCATCCCCTCCCCCCCTCCCGCTGCCCACGAGTGGCGGCCCTCCTGTCCACCCTAGCGCCCCAGGGCCTGGTCAGCATGGTGGGGGGGAATGCAAATGCGGAGGTGCTCGTCAAGTGGAAGTCGGAGCGCAAATGCGCCCTCATTGTGAACATGAAGATGTTCAACAAGGGGTGCAAATACAAGGCCCGCCCATTTAAGCTCCTGTCGCTGGAGGGCTTGGCGGTCCTCCTCAGGGATCTGGGGAAAAGGGGGGGCGGGGCCGGGGGGGGGCAGCCTGTGGGGCACCAAACTGGACATAGCAAACTGCTATTGGAGTGTGGAGCTCCCCCCCCCCCCTGGCGAGCACCATCCGGGTGGCAGCCCAGGGGCGCACATACGCTCTTCTACGGGTGCCTTTTGGCTGGCACCAGGCGCCTGGGCTGGTCCAGGCCCTCATTTCGGACCTGCTGGGGGATCTGGGGAGGGGGGTGGTGGTGGTGGTACAGTACCTAGATGATATCCTCTTTGTCGGACATGACCCGGGGGAAGTGGCTGCGGTCACCGACAGCGCGGCCCAACTCCTCCGACGTGCGGGCTTCATCATTAGTGAGAAGTTTGTGTTCACACCGCAGCGCTCCTTGTGGTGGATGGGCAAGGATGTAGATCTGCGTGGGCGCAGGCTGGCACCGGCGGCTTCGGCGGTGGCAGCAGTGGTGGCGGCATGGGTAAGGCTGGCACTTAAGCCATACACCTATGTCGCCCTGAGGCGGCTACTAGGGAAGCTCGGGTGGTTGGGGAGGCCAGGAAACCTGGGGGGGTGCTTTCTGGCGGGTGCCCGGTCCTGGCTGCGCTGGGGCCCACGCTGGGCCTGGCGCACACCACCGGCAGTGGTGCGCGGGCTCTGCGAGGCGATGGCCCTGTGCTACAGGGGCTGAGAGCCAGGCACCACGACCGCTGGTCCGGCAGTGTGCGTCTTTGTGGACGCCGCCAGGTATGCCCTGACCTCAGGAGCTAACCCCTCCTACTGCGTCGGCTCTTGGGGACCAGGGGGGGCAGATCTGGCGCTATGTCCAGCGTGGGTGACAACCTAGCAAGGGGCTGAGCTATGGGGGACGCTGGTGGCGCTGGACGATGCGCACGGGCGGCGAGCACGGCGCCTGGTGCTCGTGGGGGACAACATGGGGGCCCTGGCCCAGCTGCTTTGGGGGAGGGCGGGGGCAGGCAGGGTCCAGCAGCAGCGCATCCTACGAAGGATTGCGCACCGTCTCCGCTGGACGGGGCTGCAGGTGACCCTCTGCTGGGTGCAGTCCGAGCTTAGCCCAGCGGACTCCATCAGTAGAGCGTGGGACGGGAAGGGGGGCAGAGCAGCGGTGATCGAGGCAGCTGCCAAGGAGCGCCTGTGGGTCCATTCCCCACAGTGGGCAGCTTGGGGTGCAATTGCGGACCGCGACAAGGCAGTCTGCCCGTGCACAGTCCCCCTCCCTGCCTGGATGGGTGGGTGACAGTCAAAGGTTTTTACCCAAGGGGCCTGCAAATACTGTGGTTGACTGTGGTACAGGAGTCCTGGACTGCAGTGCAGGAGGGTGCAGGGCAGTGCAGGGCGGTGCAGGGCAGGGCGTGCACATGCCAAAACCGAAGTGTTCCATAAAAACTGAGGTTTTGGGAGGGGGGGGGGTGCAGTGGCTGAGGCTAAGACTGAGGCAGGCCTTCCCCCCCCCCTGTACTGTACAGCTGATCTTATTTTTCTGAGTGTACCTCCTGGGGACTGCTCGCCCGGGAGGGGTAGACATTGCACTATGTGGCGCTATGAGCGTGGCCGTGGGCCATCATCGTGCCCCCAAGGGGCCTGCAAATACTGTGGTTGACTGTGGTACAGGAGTCCTGGAATGCAGTGCAGGAGGGTGCAGGGCAGTGCAGGGCGGTGCGGGGCAGGGCGTGCACATGCCAAAACTGGCGCTGGACTGGGGAGCTTTTCACGGCGCCGCTCTTGCTGGCGCATCGTCAGCGAGTTCTGCCGCGCCGGCGGCAGCATCACGCCCTTCTAGGGCGCAGCGATGGGCACGGCAGCGCCTTTGCGCTAAGGGCGCTGTATAAGCCTTCTGTCTTTGGTTTTGTTTGCCTTTGTTTGTGACACCAAACCTCCGCTCAAGCATCCGGCCGGGTCGGTGACCCAGCAGCCAATGGGGCTGTTTTTTTTTGCCATGCTTCTGGTGCCAGGTGCCTCCGCACCCGAAGAAGTTTTCGTCGGTGTGCTTGTCTCACTGTCTGCACTCCTTACGCACTGCACGTTCTTCTGTCCTGCAGTTCAGTACGGACTTGTTGCACTGTCAGCACTTGTCTTTCCCTTTGCAGTGGCCATTTAAACAGCTTCAGGTCTGCCATTTGGCTTGGCCACTGCCATCTATCTTCCCCGACCTCTTTAGGTTTGTATGATTATGCCATGCATTTTGTTTTTTCAGCCCACTGCTCTGGTCTGGGTGCGTTTGACTGTCCAATGCCTCGCTGGCTCACGCCAGCATCTCAGCATATCGGCATCTCAGTCTGCATCTCAGTCTGCTGGTCATTAATCGGCTGATATGATAAGTTGATCTGTCATCGTCTCTTGTGTACACCCTTGTTTGGTATCTGGCATTGTTTGACGGTTTCACTGTGGATGCACAAGGCACTTGATGAGGTTTCCGTTTGTATGCTCTGCACTGCGCACAAGGTTTCAGTTTTGGACGTGTGTGAGGTTGCAGTGAGGTTACAGTTGGGATGCACTGTGTTTTTGTGAGGTTTCAAGTTCGTGAGTACACTGCACGTACCGCTCCATGCCAAACCATCTACCACTGCGCATGGCGTGCAGGGTGCACAGTGCGAAGCGTGCAGTGTGTCGACCTGTCTTTGGTGTGTATGTCCTTTAGGCTCTTCGCTGTTGCTCGTGTGTACCCTGGGGGCAGGGGTGTATCAAGATATATTGGTGCTACGATCAGGTGAGCTTTGCATCCCAATGCAGGGAGCGAGCCAGAGAGGATACAATGTTGTGTATCTTCAAAATGTAAAGTCAGTTTTTCAAACAGATCCGTTTATTTTCTAACTTCCGGTGAAGTGTGGGTGCCCCCCCCCCCCCTATCGGACAACAGGGAGCCCGGGGGTATAGGGTAGTCTAGGCGGAGGAAGCACACACAGGCGTGCACACACATGCATATGGGTATAGGGAAAACGTGGGTGCCCCCCCCTGGTTGACTCGACTCAGCGCGTGCCACAGGGGAGAAAGATGTCGTTGATTAGTGCCCTATAGAGTTTGATGAAATCCTGCGGGTTTTTGATGTTGAAATCCCAAAACCAAAGGAGCAAGTAGAGCAAGAACAGGATGTGGATCGAATCAATGAATAGTTTGAAATCCAGTGTAACACAGATGGGCTGCAGATAGATAAAGCAGGTATAAATACAAAGATTCAATCACAAAAGGATAAAACAAAAGATTTTATGTGAAAACTGGCCTGACTCTAGCCTCCAAGTTAGCATCAAGCACTTCATGTGCACTCTTTTGGATGTAATGGAGCTGGTTAGGAATGTGGGGCATAGGAGTTAGCAACTGAATTCAGAAACAGTGGAAAAGTAGAACCACAATAAGTGGTAGAAACAATTGAGTATAGGGGTCTTGGGGTGGGAGACCACTAGGCTTAACCTCCAAGGCCTAAGGCATGAAATTCCCTTTTTATTTCGGTATATCCTCCATGAAGGAAGATACCTCCGCTCAGTTGAGTGGTAGGAGTGAACTTCATGGGGGGGCTAGGGTTATAACCCTAGTTACTTTGAGAAATTGTACTTAAAGGTACAAAAGAGGGATACAAATACTTAAGATAGTCTTAGCATCAAAGAAAGGGTTTTAAGGGGGGCTTGGCCTGGATCAAGCCCTCCAAGTAAGACATGGCAGTGACGTTTTCTTACTCCCCCCTGGAGTACTAGTTGATCAAGCTAGTAGGACCAAGGAAAAACGCTCAAATATCTCCACAATTATCTCAGAAAATGCAATAAACCTACCAAAAACATTCTCATCAGTTCATAGAAGCCTATCACACTGTAGGTACCCTTGAAAAACAGTGTAATGTACCGTGAATGATGTCCTTTCGATGGCGCATTCCTCAAAAGTCGCCAGCGTGCGGCGAAAACTTTTGGTAATAATTTTGGGGGTAGTGGGGTTTGAACCCAGGACTCCCTCCCTAGAGCACACTTGCTTGCCCACTAGGGTACAGTCGAACGCTCTAATGCGGACGGCTATCGCTGCACAAACAGCATATCAGTAAACGTCCTGACCAAGGGCCAGGGCGGAGCAATACTCCCAATGGAGGAAACAAATCTCCAGGAGCTGAAAAAAAATAGAAAATGAAACTAACAGGGAGTGAATCCTGTGGTTTGGCGAAAGGTGTAGCGATTTAAGAAGTCAAATCGCTAAAAATTGACGAAACAACGCGAGAAATCGTCATTTTTACACCAAAACTTAAAGGTGTAAACAAGCGCAACAGAAGCGGACTTCAGAAAAAGGGTTTGGCAAGCGTAAACGGCTCTTGAAGAAGAAGGTATGAGCCGTAGTTTTTAAAGTTCTAAAGGAAATCTTTGCACAGTGGCATCAAAATTTTTATACACTTTAGGGACAAGTATCCAAAATCAACCCACACCACAGAGCAGGTGGACAACCCACCTCTCAGGTATGCCAGTGTCATTTCACACGCATGCATTGCGTTCGTGTTGGTTGCTTCATTAAGACGTTAGGGTTGTCAACGTTGTGTTCGTTGGGGGTTCGGGTGCTCCTCTCTTTTGCTCTGCACGAGTCAGAACAGGAATGAAAGGTATGCGATGCGAATGGAGCGCGCAGCGCGCACGTAGGGTTAGAATATGCGCTGTGCTCGCAATGCATGTGCCTAATTGAGGCATTCTCACGCTGTGTCGCTTTCCCTGTGCCCCAATTCACCCTTGTTCTCTCTTCACAGGTAAGGAAAGAAAGTGCTTGCTCATGTTCGTGTTGCCGTAGCGCCAAAGTAGGGTTGCTTAAAACGCTTAGGCTTGTTTTGCGATGTGCAGTGCGCCACTCTCTCTCCTCTTTCTGCAGGAAACAAGACAAGGAATGCATGCATGACACACAGTGCATTAATCGCTTAGGGTGGTTTATAATTCGCCGTAGGTTTGTTCAAGCGCGTAGGGTTGTTTTGCGCTCGTGTTTTCCTCGGCATTCATACAATGCGTGGTGAGTAAGGTAGGTAAGCCCAGGAGGAGCTCACCTCCTGGATGAGTCACGTTATGATTTGCTGTGTTGGGTAAGATTAGGTAAGAGAAGGAGAAATTGGGTACCCTGTGCATATCTGTGCATGCATATGACGCATTAAAGGGTAGGCCACGCGAAGTGCGCACGGTACAACTCTTGTTTAGGTTACCCAGGGGCTCCACCCTACGTTCCTTAAGAGAACTGGTGGAGTTCCTTAAGCTTGCTTGCTTGTACTCAGGTTCAGGAACAGCGTATTATAGGGCAGCCTGAGAAGTGTATAATACGTGGAGGCTGTCTTGGTTCCTCAGTCTTGAACCTCAGTCATTGGCCTTTGCTTTACAGGAGGGAAGGTAAGGGCGATTGGTGCAGTCCCATTGAGCAGCGCTTAAATATGCTGCGCAGATCACACAAACAAATAACTGCAGTGAGTGCAGTCCGACTTCACCTCGATCCACGCTGTGCACGCACACTTAGCACCTCTTCCCTCCAAGCCCTGACGGGGAAACGCGTAGTGGCATCCCTGTTAGGCTACAGTCGCTTAGTAGCGCTGTGTTCTCTTGCTTTCTCACAGAGGGGCCAATAGGGCCCGAGACTTCATTGCCATCAACTCCCAGTAGAGTGTGTAGGTGTTAGGGTCAGCAAGCCTGGTAGGTGTTGAGTGCAAGTGATGATCACATGTTCACCGGTGTTCCCGCTTGGTGTGTCGTTTTGCTTGGGCGGTGTCCTGGATCACTTGGCTCCTGATCACCGGTGTGCTCCCGTGGTTTGTTGTGTTGCGTGTGCGGTGTCCCCGGCCAGTTGACTCCTGTTCACCGGTGTGCCCGCTCGGTGTGTTCTTTCGCTTGTGCGGTGTCCTGGGCCACTTGGCTCCTGTTCACCGGTGTGCCCGCTTGGTGCGTTGCTTTGCTTGTGCGGTGTCCTGGGCCCCTTGGCTCCTGTTCACCGGTGTGCCTGCTCGGTGTGCTGTGTGGGTGTGCGGTGTCCTGGGCCCCTTGGCTCCTGTTCACCGGTGTGCCCGTTCGGTGTGTTGTGTTGCGTGTGCGGGGTCCTGGGCCCCTTGGCTCCTGTTCACTGGTGTGCTTGCTCGGTGTGTTGTGTTGCGCGTGCGGTCTCCTGGGCACCTTGGCTCCTGTTCATGGGTGCGCCTGCTTGGTGTGCTGTGTTGCGTGTACGGTGTCCTGGGCCACTTGGTTCCTGTTCACCGGTGTGCCCGCTCGGTGTGCTGTGTTGGGTGTGCGGTGTTCTTGACCACTTGGCTCCTGTTCACCTGTGTGCCCGCTCGGTGTGTTGTGTTGGGTGTGCCGTGTCCTGGGCCACTTGGCTCCTGTTCACCGGTGCGCCCGCTCGGTGTGTTGTGTTGTGTGTACGGTGTCCTGGGCCCCTTGGCTCCTGTTCACTGGGGTGCCTGCTCGGTGTGCTGTGTGGGTGTGCGGTGTCCTGGGCCCCTTGGCTCCTGTTCACCGGTGTGCCCGCTCGGTGTGCTGTGTTGGGTGTGCGGTGTTCTTGACCACTTGGCTCCTGTTCACCGGTGTGCCCGTTCGGTGTGTTGTGTTGCGTGTACGGTGTCCTGGGCCCCTTAGCTCCTGTTCACTGGGGTGCCTGCTCGGTGTGCTGTGTGGGTGTGCGGTGTCCTGGGCCCCTTGGCTCCTGTTCACCGGTGTGCCCGCTCGGTGTGTTGTGTTGCGTGTGCGGTCTCCTTGGCCCCTTGGCTCCTGTTCACCGGTGTGCCCGCTCGGTGTGTTGTGTTGCGCGTATGGTGTCCTGGGCCCCTTGGCTCCTTTTCACCGGTGCGCCCGCTCCGTTTGTCGTGTTGCGTGTACGGTGTCCTGGGCCACTTGGTTCCTGTTCACCGGTGTGCCCGCTCGGTGTGCTGTGTTGGGTGTGCGGTGTCCTTGGCCACTTGGCTCCTGTTCACCTGTGTGCCCGCTCGGTGTGTTGTGTTGCGCGTACGGTGTCGTGGCCCCTTGGCTCTTGTTCACCGTTGTGGTCGCTCGGTGTGGTGTGCTGTGTGTTGCGTGTGCGGAGGAGCGCTGCGGGGCGCACACTTGTCCATCCGGACGGCGGCTGTTCGTAGCCGGCAAGGGCTGGGTACCCTCCGGGCGTGCACTCGTCCATCCGGACGGCGGCTGTTCCGTAGCTGGCAGGGGCTGGGTTTGCTGCCCGGCGCGCACACTTCCATCCGGACGGGGGCTGGTAATGCTTGGCACCTGTTCTCGTGCCGTGGTTCGTTGCGTGTTGTGCGCGCTCTCTGGGTTTGCGGCACCCGACGGCTGTCGCTGCTTGGCACCTGTCCGTGTGCCTTGGTTGTGGCCGGCGGCGTGCCTCTCTGGCGTGCCTCGTGGCCCCGCGTGGTGCGCCGCGCCTCGTCCCGTCCGGTCGCTCTCGGTGCTCCGGTCGGCTTTCCCGACGCCGTGGTGCCTTTCCCCAACCCGTGGGCTTTCGCCCCCGGCTTTACTGGGTGGCTGCGCGGGGCACGCGGAGGCCGGCTGAGAACCAGGCTCATTGTGCCTGCCGCTGGCCCCCGCCGAGGCAGGGGCGCTGGGCTCGCTCCGCCCCGGATGCCCTGGGCCTTGGCACTGTGTGCTGTTTGTTTTGTTGGCCTCCCGCTTCTCGGCTTTCCGTGTGCTCGCGCCTCTTTTGTGTTTCCCGCCTGGCCATTGGCTGCTCCCTGGTGGTTGCTGCCCCCCACCCCCCACCCCCCACCCCCCTTTTGTGTCTCGCGTTTTTCGTCGCTTCCGCTTTGTGCTCCCTTTTTTTTTTCGTTGTGCGCCCCCGTTGTCTCTGGCTTTCTGTGGTTCCCGGCCCCGGGTGCCCTGGGCCTTGGCGCTGTGTGCTGTTTGTTTTGTTGGGTTCCCGTTTCTCGGCTCTCCGTGCGCTCTCGCCTCTTCGTGTTTCCTGCCCGGCCGTTTGCTGCTCCCTGGTGGTTGCTGCCCCCCCCCCCCCCCCCTTTGTGTGTCGCGGTTTTCGTTGCTGTTGCCCGGTGCTCTGTTTTCTTTCTTTTTTTTTTCTGCTCGTCGGCGGTTATCGCCACCTGCCCCCCCCCCCCCCCCAGTGCGTGCGTGGTGCCTTGCGCTGTCTGGTGTTGCCGCCCTGCGCTGCCCTTCCGCGTTGCGTGCCGTGCTGTGGTGCCTCGCCTTGCTGTTTTGTGGGCTGCTGCGCGCTGTGCGCTGTGTGTTGGGGTGTTTGTTTGTGTGTTGTGCTGCGCTGTTGGTTGCTGCTGCGTGTTGTGCCCTGTCTCTGGTCGTGCTGTCCGGTTGGGTTGTTCGCGGTGTGGCTTGCTGCCTGGTTTTGGTCTGCGTTGCCGTGTGCCGTGCTGTGCTGTGTGCTCTTGGATGCGGTTCTGCGCCGCGCTGCTGCGTGTCGTGCCTGCAGGTGTTGTGGTGTTGTGAGCTGTGTTGTTTTGTTGCGCTTGTTTGGTGTCGCTGCTTGTTGTGCCGTGTCCTCTGGCGCTGCCCGTCGCCCTGGGGCCCTGTGCTTTGCGGCGCTGCGTTTTGCGGTGTTCCCCCGCGCTGTGTGCTCTGTGCTGTGACTGTTTTGTCGTGGCGTGCTGGTTCGTGCTGTTGTTCGCTGCTGTGCTGTGTGCTGTGTGTGTCCTGGGGTGTCGTGCTGTGCGTTCCCTGTCCTCTCCGCTCTGTGCGGTGCTGTGTTCCGTTCTGCTGGTGCGCTTGCGTCCTGCTGTTTGTGTGGTGCGTGCTGTTGCTGGCGCCTGGTGCTGTGGTGCGCTGCTGTATGTTGTGCTGTTTCCTTTGGTGTTCTGTGGTGCGGTGCTGCGTCTGGAGGCCCGTGGTTGTCTGCTGGTGGTGTGTTTTGCTGTCGGTGTCCCTGTCTGGCCGCGTGGTCTGCTTCCCTGTGGTTGGTGTGGTTTGCTGTGGTGCCCTGCTTCCCTCTGTCGTGCTCTGTGGTGCTGTGCTGTTGCGTGGTGCTGTGCTGTTGTGCTCTGCTGTCGTTTTGCGGTGCTGTTTGTGCTTGCTTTGCCCTCCTGTGGCCTGTCGTGCCGTGCTGTGTTGTGCTGTTGGTTGTCTGTGCTGTTTTGTGCCCGGTGGTGGTGTCTGTGTGCTGTGGTGCCCTTTCCCTCCCTGCTGGCACGCACAAAAACATTGATTATGACCCTGTGTTACCCCGCGCCCGTCTCCGTGTCGTTGGGTCACGTCGTTGAAGAACCTGGTCTCGTCGTTCGCCGCTTTGTCGCTGATCCCCGGGGTTGTCTTTGATGGCGCCCAACACTCAGCTCCGTCCGAATTGTGTAGATACCCAGGAAACAGACGAGGTGACTCTATCCATGTGGTTAAAGGATGATTGCCACTGAGCCCAAGCCATCTCCACTTGATGATGGGTCGCAGCATACCCAACTAGTTTGTCAAACACCACCAACTTCAAAGGGCAATGGGTGCTTTTGCACAGAGTCGTCTTGTCTTGAGTTGGTGTGCCTGCAGCGGGACGGAGGGCAAAAACGGCGGAGGTGGGGCGGAGAAGGGAAGGGGAGGTACATGGAAAGAAGAAAACAAAGCGAGAGGGCGCGAGTTCAGGGGCGTAGCGTCTTGAAAAAAGTATTTTTCAGTTTTTACGCGCTGCTCGCGGAGCGTTTTTCTTCATGTATACGGCGTGTTAGAGGGCAAGGGACACGGCGTTCTACTCGTACGTTCGTTACGATGCTTACGGCGTTTGTTGTTCACCTATTTAAGGCCGAAATTTTTTTCGTCGAGTTTTAACGCGTTTCGCAGCGCGCTTTTTTGCCTAGCCGTTTTTTATGCTAATTACCTTTATTTTCAGCTATGAATGCTATGAATGCATGAGACCTCAAAACCAAATATGGTGTGGCAGCCCAATGGAATCCAAATGCAAGGCAATAACCAATGTATCCCATGACCAGCGGTGCGCCTACCTCAGCCACTTCCACTTCCACTCCTCTTCCACTAGGACTCCTCCAGCTTCCAGGGACTCGTGATCCCCCATACACGTAGGCGTGGCACTGCCGAAGCAGATGCGCCCATTAACGTGTACCATGCTCCTCTCAAGTGCAGTGATGCACCCAAGGGCGCCAGCCGGTGTGCGCGGAGGCACCACACCAGGGTTCAGCCAGATCGCAATTCCGGGCCTTCTATCTTCCACTGGAGTCGCCCTAGCTTCCGATTGGTATCCATTTCGGTAACAGGATAGATCTAACACTATTAGCACCAAATGGGTGGCTATTCGATTGTCTGGACTGCATTACGGCGCGACCAAAGGCGGCGCGCGCGCACACACAGCAGCAGCCAATTGACGAATCAGAAAACCAAATAATGTTAGAACAAATGCTGGCCAACCGCAGAATTGAAAAAAATCAATGCAACATCCAAATTGCAAAGACAACTGAAAGAGAACTGAAATCTGCAATCGGAATTAATTCTAGGATCGAAATCTGGGATTGGAATCAAATGCTGAGATCGCATAACAATTTACATATGAAATGGCACACAAGAAGCAACATGAGTGTGCAAAGGAGAGATGGGCAACAAACATGGATTCTTGACATGACTATGCCCTAAGTTTTACAGCAACCCTATTTTAACGCTACGGCAACGCGAACACGAGCAAGCACTTTCTTTTCTGACCTGTGAAGAGGAGAGAAGGGTGGATTGGGGCACCGGGAAAGCGACACAACGTGTGAATGCCTGAATTAGGCACATGCATCGCGAGCACAGCGCATACACTAACCCTACGTGCGCGCTGCGTGCTCCATTCGCTTCGCATACCTTTCATCTCAGTTTTGACCTGTGCAGAGCAAAGGAAGTGAGCACCTGAACCCCCAACGAACACAACGTTGACAACCCTAACGTTTTAACGAAACAACCAACACGAACGCATACCTGAGAGGTGGGTTGTCCACCTGCTCTGTGGTGCGGGTTTCTGTTCTATCCCTTTTCCTAAAGTTTATAAAATTTTTGATGTAAGCATGCAAAAATTTCCTTTAAAACCTTAAAAACTACGGCTCATACCTTCTTTTTCTGGAGCCGTTTACGCTTGCGCAACTCTGTTTTTGGAGTCCACTTCTGTTGCGCTTGTCTGCGACTTTAGGTTTTAGTCTAAAAATGACGATTTCTAACGGCGTTTCGTCAATTTTTAGCGATTTGACTTCTTAAATCGCTACCCCTTTCGCTAAACCACAGGATTCACTCCCTGTTGGTTCCATTTTCTATTTTTTGTTCAGCTGCTGGAGATGTGTGCCCTCCATTGGGAGTATTACTCCGCCCTGGCCCTTGGTCAGGACGTTTAGTAAAACGCTGTTTATACAACGATAGCCGTCCGCATTAGAGCGTTCGACTGTACCCTAGTGGGCAAGGATGTGTGCTCTAGGGAGGGAGTCCTGGGTCAAACCCCACTACCCCCAAAATTGTCGCGAAAGGTTTTCGCCGCACGCTGGCGACTTTTGAGGAATGCCCCATCGAAGGGACATCATTCACGGTACATTACACTGTTTTTCGAGGGTACCTACAGTGTGATAGGCTTCTTTGAACTGATGGGAATGTTTTGATTGGTTAAATGCATTTTCTGAGGTAATTTTGGGGACATTTGAGCCTTTTTCCTAGGTCCTACTAGCTTGATCAACTAGTACTCCAGGGGGGAGTAAGAAAAAGTCACTGCCTAGTCTTTCTTGGAGGGCTTAATGCAGGCCAAGCCCCCCTTAAAACCCTTTTGTTGATGCTAAGACTTACTTAATCATTTTTATCACTCTTTTAGAGCTTAAAGTACACTCAAAGTAACTAGGGTTATAACCCTAGCCCCCCATGAAGTTCACCCCCACCACTCAACTGAGCGGAGGTATCTTCCTTCATGGAGGTTATACCGAAATAAAGTAGGCATTTCATGCCTAAGGCCTTGGAGGTTAAGCCTAGTGGTCCCCCACCCCAAGACCCCTATACTCAACTGGTTCTACCACTTATTGTGGTTCTACTTTTTAACTGTTTCTGAATTTCAGTTGCTTGGCCAAGTCATATTCTTTGTCTGGCCTAACTCCTTTGCCCCACATTCCTAACCAACTCCATTTCATCCAAAAGAGTGCACATGAAGTGCTTGATGCTAACTTGGAGGCAAGAGTCATGCCAGTTTTCAAATAAAAATCATTTGTTCTATCCATTTGTGATTGAATCTTTGTACTTAAGCCTTCTTTGTCTATTTGCAGCCCTTCTGTGATAGACTGGATTTCAAAACTATTCATTGATTCGATCCACATCCTGTTCTTGCTCTACTTGCTGCTTTGGTTTGGTTTTCCAACATCAAAACCTGCAGGATTTCATCAAAACTATTAGGGCACTAATCAAGGACATCTTTCTGTACGTGTTGCGTACCCTTTAATGCATCGTGCCCATTCCGTACACACTGAGCAAAACCAAACAAGAACTCCACGAGGAGGTGGGCTTCTTGGGCTTACTCACCTTAGTCACCGGTACTAGCAACGGCAGCTTTACAAAGAGATAGTCCTTTTGGGCTTACTTACCTTACTCACCATGCACGTCGTGTGAATGCAAGAAGGAGAAACAATTAAGTACAACAATCTCAAGCGCTTTAAACAACCCTAAGCGGTTGAATGCATCGTGTATATGAACATTTCTCTCTTCTTTATTTGTGCAGAGCAAGCAAGGGAGTAAGGACGGGCAGAATCACAACAACCATGCGGCCCACCGCATTGAACAACCCTACATTTAAGACGATACGCAGCGTACACTTCACCTCTAGCCTGAACAGAAAGAAAACAAATACATCAGCGAGTCAGATTTGGTACCTGCATCGCAAGCATGGCGCCCTACTTAACCCTACGCGCGCAAGCTTTGCACCATTCGTTCATCATACCTTCCATTCTCTGGTCTGCCCTACAGGAGCGGAACAGAAGCAAGCCCCCCCCTCCACGGCACAGCGGTAACAACCTGAATGATTTAGCGAGGGAAGCAACACAGAGGCAATGTATAGTGTGTGTCATGCACGGAGCATACCTCAACAGCTGGTCACTTGTGGCAACCAGCTATCTTGTGTTTTGACTCTCATTGGTGTGTTAAAGATTGAAAAGTGTAATGCACCATGCAAAAGTTTTCAGTCAAAATTTTCAAAAAACTGTTGTAGACCTTTGTTTACTTGTGCCGTTTGGTGGCGCATCCTCTTTTTCTGCTCGCGGCTTAGCTGCGCTTGTCTCCTGCAGTGTGTTTTAGTTAAGGTACGGCGATTTTTAAGGCATTTATGCCGAACTTTGGCGATTTGACTTGTCAAATCGCCTCAGCCTCCGCCAAGCCTCAGAATTCACACCCCGTAAATTTCTTTTTCCATTTTTTTCAGTTCCTCGGGTTTGTGACCTTCGTTGGCAGCATTGCTCCGCCTTGGCTTATGGTAAAGACTTTTAATAGAATGGTGTGTATACATCGATGAATGATTGCATTAGAGCGATCGATCATACCCCAGTGGTTAACGATGTTTACTATAGGGAGGAGATCATGGGATCCAACCCCTGTATCTAAAAATTTTCATTCCAGGGAACATCTAAATAATGCCCTCTGATTGAAAAAGGCTATTCCGCAGTCGCTTGTAGGTAAATAGTATAGTGACACCAGTGCCTGGCCCTCGTACCCAACACTGACCCTTTTGGGAAGAGTGTGCCGCATGCCACTTTTTCTCCTCAGAGCACTCCGTTGCGGGCACTTGCCCTGCTCAGTAGCCAGAGAGAAAGAGAGAGAAACACACACACACACACACACAAAGATACATGATAAAGAGCCATTGTTCAAAGCTTTGGGACAATGTATTTGCCTTGCCCTTGTTCCTTTGAGTTTCGCTGTCCGTCAGTCAGACTGTGAGCATACCACTGCACACCTGTGATACACAGCATTGTCTGTCTATTCAGCATAGCATTTCTGGCACCGTCGGCACTTTGTCTTTCCTTACCTTGGCAATGGCCATTTCTTAGGTTCAGCTGGGTCAGTTGGTGTCGTCACTGCCCTCTCCTTTGCATTGACCATCTCAGGTCTTTTCCAGTTGTTTGTACAGTTTTGGCCTGAGTCAAAGTCACCTGGGGCTAGCAGAGCCGTGCTGCCACCCACAACCCCACCCTAAAAGAGTGAAAAATTTTTACATCTAAAGACTTCAATTTAATGCCCCCGGCCCAAGCTTGCAGTTGCTTGGTAGCAGTTTTTCTTCCTTTTGGCAAAGCCATTTCTCTCCTTTTGGCCCACAGGGCAGGTCAATCCTGCTCATCAAAACCCACTTTGGGGTGCCAAAAGCTAAATCTACTGTTTTGTGGAGTTTGGAGCGCAGCCTTGTTGTTTTGGCTCCAAAGCTGACAACGGACACCCTAATCAGAGATTTCAGGGTGATCGTAAGGAAATCAGAAAAAAAAACCCTCCACGGCCCATGATTAGCGTCATCTCATCATGCCCATTTGGGGCATTTGTGAGTTTCAGGGTTTTTTTTTCGAAATCAGTTCTGAGTTTCAGCCAATCCCCTGAGTTTCAGCTTAGTTGGGGGGGTTGCTGAGTATTGTGCTTATATATGGGTAGTGGAGCCACTACGATCTCTTGGCTTCTCTTCCCATGTACCTGTGTTTTAGTGGGGTCTCCCCATGTGAAGCTCCTAGGCGGCCTTCACCCCTTGGTACCTCTCGCCTTGGGGAAGTAGTTAAGTCTACACGGCCCAGGTTGCACGAGTCCCCCTATCACCCTCGGAGATTGGGCCGGAATATGCTGTAGTGGCGTAACCCCATTCTCTTCCCTCTTGGGGTTGCTCTTAACCCACATTTTCTATTTTTTTGGGCACTTGCTTGTCTGGTTTTTCGGCCACAGCCCCATGGTGTGCCCCTGGGTTGTGTCCTAGTGGGGAGGTGTAACCAGACAAGCGCGCGTTCACATCACGGGAGCATAAACACATTAATTGTAGCATATTTGTTACTATTTGTGTATTATTTTGTTATGTTGTTGTTAGTATATGTATTATTTTGTGCACATTTAGATTCCATGATGATTTCATGCCCCTGTGCCTTGCTCCTCGTGTCAACGGCACGGGCCTGTAGATACCTGACGTATGTTTAGATCTCAATGTCCCACTGTGCGTTGTGTATGCGTGCATGCGGGCGTGCACGCAGGTGTATTTGTGCATTTGCCCACAAGTGCTTGTGTATGAGGCCCAATAGGACGCTTTTTGGACCCCCCAGGTGCAGTCCCCCAAATGACAGCCCGACAATCCAGAATCCAATGAGGGTTTATGAAGCAGTAAAAACGGTCTTTGCCACTAGCAACTGCTGTTGCACCTGGAGTATTCTCGCCACAGGAATGCCGACCAATCATACACACTTCTCCTTGACCAACAATGTTGGCCAGTTGGGGGGTTACTGTGTGTTGTAGAGACTGCATGATATCGAATGACGATTGGTGAGGTGGTTCAGCACTGTTTAGAACTCAAGAGTCTGGCATCGACTGGGTCCCTAGCAATCGATGCCCTTGCTCCCAGGCAAATTCGGGTCATTTAGAGCTTAATATTGTGGGCATGGGTTGAAGAGGACTGGAAAAGACTGAGGGGGTTAGGGGCCCTGGTCCGAAGGTAGGCGCACTTATGGAAAGTGGTGGAGACACCGTCTTCCACGGGTTTGGTGTCGGCGAGCACCTCCCCTCAACTGCAGGAGTGAGCCGGGTTACGTCATCCAGTGCAGGGCCGTGTTGTGTCGGGTCACATTGAGGGGTAACTGGGATAGGTCAGCGAAGGTGCATGCTTCGAGGGACCAGGCACGACAAAGCAGGCCAGAGCCAAGGAGCACCTAGAAAGCAGCCTTGCTCCCGCGTCGTGAAGCCTTTGAATGAAACCCGGAAGAGGGGTGCTCCTCGCAGGCATGACTACGTCCAGACAAGGCAATGGCTGCCTATCAGGGCTTGTGTAGCCGGCTGAGCTCTGGGACCAGCTCAGTTCTTGTGCGTGCCAGAAAGATGAAGGCGAACAGTATTGAGAGCATGACTCAAATACAAGCCCCTTGACGACCCTAGCACCCCGGGGATGGAGGGGATGCACAGTGCAAAAAGCCCCTTGACGGACCCCGGAGGCATTCGCCGATCTAATTTTCTGCCCAGAGTGATGTTCAACAGCCCCCCCCCCCCCCCAAAAAAAAACCCAACAGTGCGCCGTCTGCCGCCGGCCGCCTGCAGTTGGTGGGGAACAGCTGCCTGTTACACGGCAACCGACAGCAGTTGGGCCACAGTTTCGAGGGGTCTTGAACAAACGGAACTCTGTGTCCCCCGTGGCACAAAGGTCAGGGACTACGCCCGGTGCTTGGGCCAGGCCGTTGTGCACCCACACCCGAGGATACACGTGCATACCCCGAGGCCGTGCATCCCACAGCAAGTCGGGCGGTAGAGCTGGACCGCAGGTCCTGACGGCCGAGGCACAACCAAAGCAACAGAATCCCAGTCGCAGCCACGCCAAACAAACAAACGCCAAAACAGACCATTGCACACACCCACTTGCACGTGGCGGAGGAGCGGGGGGTAGAAGCGACTTGTTGGCTACAGTCCGCACTCTTCGACCCTTTGAGGCCACAAATCACCCCAAGCACTGCACATTGACTCAACGCAACAACCCATGCAATTTGGCTTCCCCTCCATTCAGACTCGTGCAGCCGTCACACAGCGCTCTCTTCTGTGGTTTACCACACAACGCCCCAGGCACCGAACCCCTGCCACACAACCCACAGGCACAGAAAACAAAAACGAAAGGCAGCAACACGACACATTCGCAAAAAGCGTTTGTCGGGTGACCAGCGGCGCCTGTTGCCCCGCCGCCGAACAACACACACAAAAGACAGGTGACTATTTGCAGAAAGAAGGGGGGGGGGGTGCGCTCCTCGTGCCCTGGGCAAAACCCAACTCATGTCCGAGCTCTCCTGCTGAGCACCATTTGCCCTCAAACAACAGGGTCTGCGTGCTCCCCCTTCACAGAGCGTGGGGGTGAGCCAGATTACGCGGTACAGACCCTCGGGGGCCATGATGGCGTGAAATCAGTCCAGTGTAGACAACCTGCTTGACCCTGAAATGAATATTGCTGTTGCCCCGAACAAAAAGGGGGTCACCTGCACAGGTGCACAGGACTGCTGCGTATTCCTGGGGCACGCCCATTCTGCGGGCGTGATCGTGCAGGTGATGGATGCTTCGGTCGGAGACCGGCTGACGCAGCAGGAGCAGAGGAGCCCAGAATCGTCGGTGGACACTGTGTTAGGAAACAGGACATCGCAGCGCCGCATTCCAGCCCAGGCACTTGGAAAGAAGAGGCCGAAGGAAGCAACCGATAATTGCACAGGAATTCCACTCTCACCCACAAAATCGCACCCCCTTCCCCCCTCCCCACAGACACCCCCCCCCCCAAAAACCACAGCAGCACTCCCGTCAAGTTGTGTACCCCCCCCCCCCCCTGTCCAAACAATGGTAAATGACCAGAAATTGACGGAACCAACGCCCAGTGTTGCTTGGACAAGGGTGTTGCTTACGCGCCGCAACTTGCCTGGTACACGTGTAGACCGTCCAGGGGGTTTGAAGCGGAGATGGTGGTACGCAAGCAAAGGGCTAACATGTACAACAAAACACTCATGAGCAGCGATCATTGGGGACCATTCTTGATCAGGCTATAACACATCGTGAACAGCACTGTGCACTTTCGTGGATGCAGGTGGTGACCTCGGGGAAGGTGACCTTGGGGCAGGTGATGGTGAAAGGGAGGGGGGTGATGGAGAACAGATGACAAAACGGATCTTTTCCAACGGTGCACAATCATGTGTTATAGTCTTCCCATCACGCTCATACTCAATTGCCAAATAATCTGCACCTCTGGGAGAGGGACCAGCAACAACACCGTGACTTTCTGCACCAGTGGACCGTGTGTAGTACAACGGCCAACTGGGCTTTATCCAATACATCATACCTCCAAAATATCTCCAAAAAAAAAAATCAAAAACCATCTTTAACCCCTTCTGCGACACAGACCCTCCTGAATTCTCCTGGCTTCGCCAGGACACACACTCTGACACATTACACACTACAGCACACCACAGGCTGCGCCCTTTAGCCCTGTGTGGGTGATATCCTTCACACACCAACAAACGCAACCCGAACCCGCAACACACGTCCCAGCGCGTCTCTTGGCTCACCCAGGCTGCGCCATGATATCTCTTTTTGCTTTTCTCCCTTTTTCAGGTCACACCAGGTCCCCAGCCTTCAAGAGGCCATCAAAATGTCTGCATTTTGTCATTTTTTTTTCTATGGTTCCTCTTTGCTTGCCTCGCGAACCACTTTTTCCTAGGGCAGAACTGGCCTTTTTCGCACAGCGCATCAGGTGTCACACTTAACTGACATCAGCACCACTGAACTCAGGCCCTTGCCCGCCCTCACCTCCTATGTTACGGCTACACCCTATCTCTCCATACTATTCTTTCGGACACATGCGGACTTGCCCAGGCGGGGGTATAAGCCGCCACAGAATGAATGAATGAATGGTGTACTATTACTATGACTACTACTATGCACCAAGAGGCAAAACACGCTACAAATGCGCTCTTGGCCAACAGAGCTGCCTTGACACAAAATATGAACATCACGTATCTCAAAACCAAGGTATAAGGAAGCACACATGGCACACAGTGGAACGAATTGAAAAACGCACCGCCAAAATCAACGGTGCAAAAATTGACGGAACCAACGCCTCGTGCTGCTTGGACACAGGCGTTGCTTGGCCATAGAACGACGATGGTCGTCACCCTCCGAAATCACTCTGGGAATCTTGCACAGTACATTGTCATGAATACGGCGGCGGAGCATAGGTGTTGCTTGGACAGGGGGGGGGCGTACGTGTGCATCGCGGCAAGCGCCCTTTTGGGCCAAGACCCCTGATCGGCGATGCATGTCTGCCTGTCTGGGAAGGGTAAGGGTCCCAGAGCAGTTACATACGGTCCAACATCTCGACTCTCTCTGCCCAAGTCTTAGCGGAGGGGCCATTAACAAACGGGCGGCAGCACCTCTGACATGAGTCTGCCGAACGACGCGCCGAAGGTCGGCACCGGCCACTCCCGAATCGGGGCTGCATTTCGAATCTGTGGGCGTACAGGAGTGGGTCGTCAGACCCCAAGGGTCAAAAAATCAGGGGATTGGAGAGGGGGAGGGCGGATCTGTGTACATTGAACAGAGCTGACTGGGGGTCGGTGATGGGGAGGGGCACAGCTGGGCAACTGGCGATGCGGGGGACAACCTTGCGCATCGACCTCACAACCATCCCTCTTCACGCCGGAGCTCTGCCCGGCCCTGTGGGTGAGGAGCCCCAGGAGAGACACGAGCGCGCCGCGGCGGACACCAAAGCGTACACCACTGACATCAACAGATACACAGAAGCAGTCGTAATATGGATTCTAGACTACGGGGGTCCGCACGGACGTCCATGCGAACCTGCACTGATGAGATCGGCCCCTTTCTGTCGCTGACAGCGTCATCAACAACCGCAACACCTACGCCTCCTACTCACGTCACGTCGCCTTTGTGGTCCACGCTGTGACTGCGCCTCTGCAGCCTGACCGCGGGCCCGTGGGCCCGCTGCCGCCACACCTCGTCCCCCGAGCCGCTTCTTAAACTGTGTACCTCAACCGCTTGTTCGGCCGCGCAACCGTTTGTGCAATCGCTGTAGAGGGAGGGGTATGGTCAGGAGCAGGGTCCTTGTGCCCAGTACCTGGCGAGCACCGCCACATGCCTCGCTGCTCCCGCTTCGGACCCAGTGAGGCCGATGAGACCGTCATTGCCGCCTGCGCAATGGACGGGTGAACCGGCTACTCCCGGGGGGTGTGCCTGTACACACTGAACGCTGTGGCAGAGAGAGAGGGGCACAGGGGGGCGGGTCGGGGGGGGGGGGGCTCAGGGGCCTTGTCCTCTTCCACGAAGAGCGGGAGGCACGCGCCCTACCCGGGCCGGAACAGTGCCCGCGCTGCTGCAGGGGTTGGTATCAGGGGCTCGACCGGGCTGTGGATGCGCGTGTGCCGGCTGGTCCGGTTCGCGGTGTCGGGGGAGGGGGACGTTCGCGCGGGGTCGGACGCCTCGTCGGGGAACCCCGCGAAGGCCGGGCCGGTCTCGTACACGACCACCGGCGAGACTGCGGGCTCGTGCGGCGGGGTCCAGGGCCGCAGCGGGCCCCGCAGCCGCGGTGGCCGCATGTCTGCCGAGCTTCGGCTGCTGGGCCCCTCGAGGGGCTGCGAGACCTCGGAGCGCCCTTTGGGAGGCGTGCGGGAGTGCGTGTGGCGGTGGGCGCGAGGCGGCGTGCGGGACAGGGCGGTCGCACGCGCTTCGGGGACGACGTCGATCAGCTCCCCGAGGCTACAGCACGTGACCGGGAGCTCCTCCCGGTCCGGAGTGTGTCCGGAGGAGCCGCTGGTGGTGGTCTGGGTGTCGGGGGTGCTGCGCCGAGGGGAGTCTGTCGGCGCCGGGGCCGGGAAGGCCCGCAGGGACGTCGCCGGCAGGGCCTGGACGGGGGTGCCATGGAGCGACGAGAAGCCGCGCGGCTGCATGCGGCTGGTGCCCCCGTAGAGGGCGCGGCCGGGCTCGGGGGGGTCGTGCGAGACCCGCGGCGTGAAGGCCACCATCGGCGTCATCCTCCGGCGGGGGACAAGTTCCCGGGACGTCCACATGGAGGAGGCCCGTGCGGTCGTGGGGGAGGTGGCAGCCCTGCCGATCCCGGGGGCCCACTGGGGGCGGCCGGGCGGGAGGGTGTCGGCGCGCTGCTGGGACAGCTGCGGCGACCCGGGGCCGGCGGAGGCGGGCGCCGGCTCTGGCCCAGGGGCCGCGGTGGGCGGCGTGGAAGGGCTGGAGGGAGTGCGCGTTGCGATGGTGGCGATGGTTGTGGTGGAAGAGAGGGCGGGGCTGCTGCCGGCGGGAGGGGGCGCCGCGGTGAGGCTTGAGGGGGTGGGGGGGCTGGCACCGGCCGCCAGGGGGTCCCCTGAGGGCCGTGGCGTGGAAGATGTTGGCGGTGCACCCACCGCCGGGCGTTCCAGGACGAGGTTGGGGGACCCCGGAGGCAACGCTGGGGAAGGGACTGCCGGCCGCCGGGGCGCTGGGTCCGGCGGCAGCGGCGGGTGCGTGGGGCCCGTCTTTGGAGGCGGCGTCACGTCCGGCGGCTCCGGGGGCTGCGGGGCCCGCCGGTCCAGCGAGGGCCGCGTGGGCATGTACGCGACGGAGGATGGCAGGTCGAGGCCCCCGACCTGAGACCCCAGGGCCACAGGGGGTGTGGGGGGGACCACCAGCACCGACGGAAACGCCCCCACGTGGAGGATGTGGCCAGTGGGGGCGGGAGCGTCCACCGGCTTCCCCGTTGGCAGGGGCTGCCCCGGGGGCCGCGGCGAGGGTTCGGTCGCAGGCGCGCCGCCGCCCATCACAACCTCAACCGCCTCCAGCTCTGCGAGAGTGGCCGACGACCGGCGCAACCCCGGCCCCGGGGGCGGTCTGGCGGGCCGTTCCGACACAGGCCCTGGGGTCGAGCCTACGGTCGGGAGAGAGAGCCGGCGGAGGGAGGCGCGGGGCGTGGACTGCGCGGACCGCGGCGTCGGGCGCGCCTCGGAGCGGGCGTCCGAGTGGTGCGGCGTCCATACCTCCACCACCGGCAGCCCCGCCGGGGCCTCGGAGTCCACAGCGGTCACGACGGAGGGTGCGGAGGACAGGACCCGGGGGGAGGTCACCCCCGAGACGTGGTCCTCCACGGACACGTGCCGGGACTGATCGATGTAGACCAGGTGCCCGGCCGCCTCCGACTCCGGCGGCGACCGAACGTCGGGGGTGCCGGAGTCCGAGCAGGAGTCGTCCCCGCTCAGCGAGCCGCCGAACCGGTACCGCTCCGCGGCGCTGCCGAGGCTCTGCTTGTGGGGCCGCGGGGCCTGCGAGCCCTCCTCCAGCGTTGGGCCGGCCAGCACCGTCTGCGTCATCCCGCCGAACAGCGTGTTCAGGACGCTGTTGCGCGCCGCGCGGACCTTCGGGTCCTCGACCCACGCGGCCCCGCGGTCCAGCGGGTTCTCCGCGTCCTCCGCGGCGCGGGTCGCGCGCTCCGCGTCGTCCGCGGCGTGGGTCGCGCGCTCCGCGTCCTGCGCCATCATGCTGCGCCGCGCCTCCTGCAGCTTCTCCCGGGTGAACGCGGCCTTGCCCCACTGGAAGCTCTTCTTCCGTGGCTTCAGGTCCAGCGTGTCCCGGAACGCCCGCAGGACGAGCTCTGCCCGGTACGAGTCCTGCACGCGGGAGACGGTGGCGACGGTGCGGGGGGGGAACACCGACGTGGTCACCGCCAGGCCCCCGAGCTGCTGCCCGTCCGTCTGCCGCTGCGAGTGCCGCCGGCCGCGCACCATCCGCGCGGCCTCCTCGTTGCGGCGCAGGTACCGCTGGACGACCGCGAGCCACCTCGCGACCTTGTTCGTCGCCTCGCGCGCCAGGACCAGCCCGAAGAGCACCAGCAGCCCGAACTGCAGCGTCAGGAGGCCGACGGACAGGAGCGTGTCGGACGGGGTGCCCCCTCGCACCGTCCCGGACTGCCAGAGCAGCGCGAGGTTCAGGCAGACCGTGATCACCGCGAGCCCCAGCGCCTCCATGCGGTTCAGGTACTTCAGGGCGAAGGGCTCCGCGAACATCTGCACCATCAGGAACGCGCTGAGGGTCCACATGGCCACGTAGATGCGCAGGACCTTGTCCCCCACGAACGTCACGATGACGATGATGGAGAGCTTGCGCAGCATGTTGAGGGTCTCCTGCGCGCGCGACGAGCACAGTGGCGTGGGCATACGCGTGGGCGCGGACATGGGTACGGGCACAGGCACGGGCAAGGGCAATGCACAGGCACGAGCATAGCAAATGGCATGGGCACGGGCATGGGCACGGGCACGGGTCTGGGCACAGGTCCATGGGGCCGGGCTTCGGACCACGGAGCCCCGTGTGTCCGGAGTGAGAGGCTGGGGGCCGCACCAGCCCCGGCCCTCCTGATGTGCGGCAGGCCTGTGGTGCCACCGCTGCTAAGCGCCAGACAGACTGCAATGCGTACGTGGAAGTGCCGCACCGACTGTGCCCGTTCGTGCATTACAGGGGGGGGGGGGGGGGCATAGAGGGTAGGTTTGCCTGGCGCGCACCCGGCGCGCCCGGCATCCAAATCAATGCTTTCCGGCCATCCATCTCAATGCTATACCCCCAAAATATCCCTCCCTCCTCCAGCCCAGGCAACATCACCCCTGCCTTCTCAGGGACCCCCAACACGGGGACAAAAAATGGGAAAAAAGGGGGACAACTGGGGGAAAATGGGGAAAACTTTGGCCCGGCGCGCTATCGTACTCTCATAGGCACGGGGATTATCACGGGCATGGGCACAGGCACAGGCGCACGCATGAGCGGAGGCACGGACACGGACAACGGCACAGGGAAGGGCGTACCCAGTACTTGTACTGCGGCTTGTACCCGAGGAACAGGAACGCGAAGGTCGAGGCCTCCACGGCATCCCCCCGTGCGGACCGGATGAACATGCCCGTCAGCAGCAGGAACGAGGGGATGCCCAGGCCGTACAGGAACAGGAACATGATGCTCATCCCCTTCTGGAGCGCGTACGCGTCGCTGTGGCAGTCGATGGAGTAGTCCGTGGAGAGCCGGGCCAGCGTCAGGGGCACGCCCCCCTCATCGTAGTCGATGATATCGCAGTTGTTCATGGCAGTGATCTGGCTGATGAGGGTCGTGTACAGGAGGTAGAAGATGGTGGAGAAGCACAGGACCACGATCTGCCAGGGCTGCCGGCCCCGGGTCAGCAGCGCCATCTGCTTCCGGCGCAGCTGCTCTTTGGTGAACTGCGCGGTGCGGCCGACCGGCTGCCAGCAGAGCGTATTGGAGTACCGGATCAGCGCTAGGGCGTAGATGAGGGCGATGCCGGGCAGGATCATCATGGCGTAGAAGATGGTGTACACGGGCTGGGGGACGAGGCAGCGCAGGGCACCGACAGGGACGTAGATGTTGCTGATGACGTTGAGGGCAGTGAGGAGCTGGGAGGTGACGCCGGGGAACAGGGGGCTCAGCTGCCCCAGCGTCTGCAGGTACGTCACCATCATCTTGAAGCCCACCGTCAAGGGGTTCATGACGGAGCCTTGGTGCTTGCCCAGCCCCTGCAGACCAGGTCCGTCCGGGAGGGGGAGGTCTAGGCCTACGCAGGGCGGAGGCCCCGTGGAGGGTGCACCGCGCTGGCGGTGTTTAATGCCCCACCGGAATCCAATGGCTGAGCCGCGCTGTGCGACACTGTGCACAGGGCACACATGGGGGTGGGGGGGGGGGGCAAGGTGCATGCAGCCGCAACGCTCATCGTGACCGATGGTGTGGAAAATTCTGTTCTGCAGAGGCCCGGTCCCCACATTGGCGCGGCAACACTAACTCCCGGACACCCGGGGGTTTCCCACAAAGGCTGCGTAAGGGTGGCAGACAATACCTCCGGGTGTAGACACTGGTTTGGGTTTTCAGGAATGAATAGTGTACACTGCTTGTCCCAAACCCCCGGGGGAAAGCGTTTTTGGTGCGTGAGAGGGAGAGTGTGTCCCTCTGTGCAGAGGTGCTGCTTCTGCCCCTTCGCGTCCTGCGGGGGGGTGGGGACGACGCTTGAGATGGGTGGGGGAGTGGTAACCTCTCTTTCTCTCCGGTGACGGTCGGCCGTGCCCACCGCTTCTATCCGCCCCCAACGGCCCCCCAACCGGTTTGTACCCACCAGAAATTGCCTCACAACCGTTTGTCCAACTGCCGGTAACTGCCTTGGCAACCGCTCTTGAATGCCCCCTTTAGGCCCCGAGCCCCTCAAGCGCATCCCTCGGTCGCATCGTGGACCCTCACCCGAGACACGACGTCCTTCACAAACATCCGTCTTTCTGACCAACTATCGTTCGGCCTCTGCTTCGTTCCAGCTCCATCTGCGTATGCTCCACGGTCGCCTTTGTCTCACCTGAACCTCCGTTCCAGACCCTCCCTGTCCCACTGCCGCTGCCTGAAATGGTCGGCAATGGGGGACCCCCTATGCACAGCACCGGCAGCCCAGCGCCCAGCAGAGGGGGCGACCAGGGCGGTCCTTGAGAGCAAACAAAGAAAGAGAAACCGACCGCGGTTGGAGGGTAACCGACAGCAGTTTGACGGCTGCCAGGCGATCTCTCGGCGCGGTCTCTCAGGGGAGAACCCGCGGAGTCGTTTCGGACTGCCGCGGAGGCGACACACGCGCACGGGGCATGCGGTGCAGTGCGCGGACCTGGTACATGGTAAAGCTGATCGTCAGGAGGTACAGCGCGAAGAAGGAGCACAGCTCCATCACCGGCGGGAACACGCTCGCCGGGCACTTCACGCAGTTGGGGCCGGTGTAGTCGGCCTCGCAGAACGCGCAGAGGGGGCCCTCGAAGTGCGGCCGGCACTTGTGTGCCACCGCGCCCCCCTCACAGGGCTCGGACAGGTCGCTGGGCTTCGTGCACGGGAGGAAGTCCAGGCTCTCGTTGCTCGACCGCCAGTAGTTTTGGTCCGTCACAAGGACCGCGGACCCGTTGCACACGGCCCCGGTCACGCACGGCCGGCACTGGATGGCCCCGACCTCGAAGAACGTGGAGTTCGCGCACGGCGTCGCCACGATGGGCGCGGACGTGATGGGGCGGATGCCGGGCTGGCCCTCCACGACGCACCGCAGACGGTACTCGCGCCCGTACTCCGCCACGACCTTGACGTCCTTGAAGGCGAACTGGCCCTCCAGGAAGGGCGCGGTCCACGCAGGCACGCCGCCGGACTGGTGGCGGGAGGGCCCGGGGACAATCACGGCCCGGACGGAGAGGGAGGGGAGGTTGGGCTGCAGCACCAGGTTGCCGGCCGCGTCCTGCAGCCGCAGCACCGGCTGGCTCCGCAGCGGCACCGCGTTGTCCGTGAACTCCGACGGCTCGCGGCTGCAGAGAGGGCCAGGGTTGCCAACGCCTCACCCAAGCCTCACCCAGGCCTTACCCAAGCGTGCGTTTATGAGCCAAGAACGAAACCAAAGGCTGCTGGCGTCCGTCAACCCCAGCTCCGGGGTTGGAGGACTACCGACGGCGGTTTGACGGTCACTGGAGCAGTCGCCCGGGGCTGTCCCTACTACAAAACAACAACATCCGTGAACGTCCTTACGGACTTCCCTGATATCCCGCGAAACCTGGTGCCTCCACCGCCAATGGTGGTTTTCGTCTCATTGTGGTCATTCGTCTCTTCACCGCCTTCCTGGGGAGTAAAAGCCTGTGTCAATTTTGTTTGCAAGCAGACGGCAGACAGCAGGGCTGAAGCCACATTGCATCACAAGGGACTATCCCTGTCCAGTGCCCTTTGTAATTCCTACGCCCTTGCAATTCCCGGAGAAGGGGTGCAAGAGCCGTCACCCTGACCTTCTTATTTTACACAGGACCGGTGGTTTTTCAGGGTTTGGTGGGATTTCTGTGCTTCTCCATTGCAATAACATTCATGCATTGTGATACAAATGCATTCATCCATGTGTTATGCTGCCAAGGGTGTTGCCGAGCCTCGGGCCAAACCGTCAGGCAAGATGGCAGCATTCACCCAAGCCTCACTGACGCCCCGAGCTTCCCTAATCCGTGGCTGCGGCGCCAGGCAAACGGCGCAGATCAGAGGGTGGTAGGCGCATAGCCATGCCCCAAACGGGAGCTGGGTCGGGGATTTAGGCAGCTTCAGGCGCCAGTTGGTCTTTTTTTGAGGGGGTTGACGATTGCAGTGGCACCAAGAAAATCCTTTCAGGAGTTTCCCTTTCTTTTCTCCTCGCGCCCTTCTCTCGCCCCGTTTCTGCTCCCTCCCTCCCTCCCCCCCTCCCCTCCCCCCTCTCTCCCTGCGCGATTGTCTTCGCCCCCGCCCCCGCCCCCCCCCCCCCCTCCCCCCTCTCCTCTCCCTCCCTCTCGCTCGCTGATTTGCGGTCACGGGCACAACACCTGATGTACAGCGCCGTGGGCTGGCCCTCCGTGACGAACACGTTGATGCTGATACCGTGCAGCCCCGCGGCCGTCAGCCGCAGCGTGTACTCGCCCACCTTCGGGTACGGCAGCACCAGGTCCGTGAGGCGGGCGTGGCCGTCCCGCAGCTCCCGCTGCACCGTCACCAGCAGCGCCGCGTCGCCCTCCTGCGCGGCGTCCCCGCTCCAGATCCGCGCGGTCAGGCGGTGGCGCTCGGGGTCGAAGGCGTACAGGCGCTGCTCGTAGGCGTCGACGGCGTAGACGTCGACCGGTGGGAGGGTGCTGTTGGTGGATGCCTCGACCTTCACGGAGGTGGGGGCGCTCTGCAGCGCGTGGGCGTCGCCCAGGATGGTGTAGGGGATCCGGGTCTTGCTGTACTGCTGCCCGTCGATGGAGACGTCGACATAGCTCGGGTACACGAAGGGCGCGGCGAGGGCAGGCCTGGGTCCGAGCACAGGCATGGGCACATGCACCAGCCCACACAGGGGCAGGATTCTGTACCGCGACTCTATACCGCGGCTCTATAGCGTGACTCTGCACCGCGACTCGATACGGTGACGCTGCACCGGGACTCTATGCCGCGACTCTATACCTCGACTCTGTACCCCGACTCTATACCTCGACTCTATACCCGGACTCTATACGCCGAGTCTCTCCCGTGACTCTATCCCGCGACTCTGTACGACGACGCTACACCGGGACGCTATGCCACAACTCCATGCCCCGACTCTGAACCCCGAAGCTCTACTGCGACTCTATACCGCAACTCTGTACCCGAATCTCTTAGGCACCCATGGGCGCAGGTACATAGACGGGCAGAGATAAGACTGAGGCACGGGGCAGGGCACGAGCATAGGCATGAGCACGGACCCAGGCATGGGCGCAGGCACGGGCATACCGCCAGCAGAGCATTTCGGTGCTACTGAGGAGCTGCACGTCGGGCTCCCCCGTCACGATGATGTCGCGGCCGCTGCCGTAGAAGTTGCACCGCAGCAACGCGGACGCCATGAAGCCGTAGCCCTGGAGCCGCACCCACTGCCCCGTGCGCCAATACCCCCGACTCGGGTCCACCTCCAGCACCGACGGCGTGGCCACGCGCTGCAGCGCCACGTAGTTCTGAGTGACGGCCCCCTCGCTGAGCGACAGCTCCACTGCCTCGCCCTTGCCGCACTCGTCGGAGGCGCGGGTGGCCGGCGGCGCGTAGCAGGCCATCTGCGTGGGCGAGACGTAGGTCGCGGGCGTCTGCACGCCCCCGGCGAAGACGCAGTGCATGGGGCCCAGGGGCTGGAAGCCTTCGCCGTGCAGGAGGAGGGAGGTGTTGCCCTGGATGTCCGCGATCGGGGGCTGGACGCTGCTGACGGAGTACATCAGCAGGTTGACGAGGATGAGGTTGCCGTCGATGAGGACCAGCGCGAAGAGGTGCCGCGTGGCGGGGTCCACGTCCAGGTGCTGCACGCTCTCCTGGGTCCCCCCGCGCGACAGCAGGTTGATCTCCCCGTACGGGACGAGCGTCGCAAACGCGATCCGGTAGAAGACCGAGGGGAAGCCCCGCAGGTTGATGGCGAGGAACACCGCCTGCGTCAGCGGGTCGAGGGACATGCCGGGGCTCTCCGCCCCGGCCGCGAACCAGTCCAGGGCCGCCGTCTGCCGCACGCGCGTCGCGGTCGCGTTCGCGAGCGCCGGGACGTGGCACTTCGCCAACAGCAGCCCCGTCCCCTGCTCGAGCGCCACCAGCAGCTCCGTGCCCTGCGTCACCACGCTGCCGGCCATGGGGCATGAGGTGGCACGGCACGCCTCCAGCGGGAGACGGCCCGCGAGGGCGTAGGCCTCGGCGTGCGGCGGGACTCGCACCGCCACGACCTGCCACGAGCCATGCCAGGCCCCGGTCAGCACCAGCACGCGCCCGTCCGCCGGGTGATCCCACAGCGCGACCGCCCGCACCGTGTCGAGGCGCAGGGCGGCAGCGGCCCAGACCACCTCATGCAGCACGTGCAGGGCCTGGTCCTGCACTTGGAGCTGGAAGCTGAGCTCCGTCAGCACCACAGAGTACAGCAGGTCCCTGTGCCCGAGCATCTCCGAGAATCGCACCGTGGCCCCCGGGGCGGCGGCCAGCGGCGTGAAGCCGCGCGCGCGCCGCCGCGCGACCTGCCCGCCGCCGTCGGGCTGCCAAAGGACCGGGGGCTCGCCGCGCACGACACGGACCACCGCCCGCGCGCCCGTGAGCGCGGCCTCCATGATGAGCAGGACAAACTTCCCGGCGGTAAAGCCGCCCCGGCAGGTCCCGTCCAGTGGGAGCGACGCCACAGGATACCCTGTATCAGTGCGGAACACGAGCAGCGGCTGCCCCCCGGTGTAGACGAGGCCGTGCCTCTCGTCAACAACCACCGCCGCCTTCTTGTACGGCACACCGTTGCTAATTGCGAGGAGGTCCGTCGCGCGTGCGATGCGGATGTTTGGCGCGGTGCAGAGCGGGGTGAGCCAGCCGTCGGCGCAGTCGCCGCAGTCCGCGCCGCCCCAGTACCCGGCGGTCGCGTCGGAGAAGCACTCGCACATGCCGTCGAGCCACCCGCAGCCGCCGTGCCCTGAGCACTTGCACTCCAGATCGCACTCCTGCCCCCAGAACCCCACGCTGCAGCGGTTGCACTGCGGGCCTGCCCACCGCCCCTTCCGGTCATCCTGGCACTCACACGCACCCGTCGCCTTGCTGCAGTGCGGGTGTGGCAGTGGGTACACCGTTGCCTCGAAGCAGAGCTCGGGGCGGCAAAACACGGAGCAGTTCGCGGTGTAGTAGTCGGCGTCGCATGCACACTGCCCGGTGCGCGTGTGGCCATCGAGGCATAGCCCATGGCCAGAGCAGTACGTGCCATCTGGGGCCTGCGGGCACGCGGTGCTGCAGTTTGGCAGGCCGTAGCCTGGGTCGCACACGCAGATGGTGCCCTCCGTGCGGCCGTTGAAGCACTCGTCCTCACACTGCGGACCGAAGCGGCCCGGCGCGCACACCCCGCAGTCGTCGCCGTCCCAGCTGCTGTCGCACGCGCATGTCCCCTGCACCGGGTCGCAGACGCCATGGCCGCTGCAGACGGAGCCGCCCAGCGCAAACCCTGGGCACATCACCGCGCAACTGGCAGTCGCGTAGCCATATTCGCAAAAGCAGGTCCCACTGCCGGTGGCCCCGTCCTGACATTGGCCGTGCGCGGCACACACCGCCCCAGCCGCGTCTCGCGGGCACGGCACGTCGCATGCGCGTCCGCCGTATGTCGGGGCGCATTTGCACGTGCCATAGAATGGGTCGCAGGCGCCGTGGCCACTGCATGGGTTTGCAGTGCCGCCGGGGCACACCAGTTCGCACTCTGCCCCAGCGTACCCAGGCTCACATTCACAGCGCCCGGTTGCGTACACCAATGACTGGCAGGTGCCGTGGCCCTGGCACACGTTCTGCGGGCCGCCTGGGCACACCTCTGTGCAGCTCGGCCCCCAGTACCCGGGGGTGCACAGGTACTCCGCGCAGGCGGAGCCCGTGATGTTGCAGGCGGTGCCACAGGCCCCCGCGTCCGCGTCGCACACACACGCACCCTCCCAGCACCGGTGGGGGAGACCGGAACACGGGGCATTGCCCAGCCCCAGGGGGCATGGCAGCGTGCAGTTCACGCCGGACCACCCTGGGGCACACTCCTCGCACGCCCCTGTGTCACCGCCCCAATGCCCTGTGGCCGGGGAGGCTGCACACACACACGCTGCTGTTGACCGGTCGCAGTCACCGTGGCCAGTGCAGGGCGTCAGCGTGCCGCCCGGGCACGCCCGCTCACACGCGGCACCCCCGTAGCCGTACACGCACTCGCACACGGCCGCGGCGCCAGCCGTGAGGCAGGTGCCGCGCCCCGAACAGGGCGTGTCTGTGAGGCTTCCCAAGGGGCAGGGCAGGTCACAGAACAAGCCCACCCACCCGGTGGCGCACGCGGCGCACGCCTCGCCCGCCCACAAGCCCCGCGGGGCCGCGGTGCAGTTACACCGCCCCGTGCCCTGCGCGCCATCGTCGCACACCCCGACACCATTGCACACGGCCCCACTGGCGGCGGGGCAGGCCACAGCGCACGAGGCCGTGGCGTAGCCGACAGCGCACACGCACTGGCCGGAGCCCGCGGGGCCATCGTCGCACGTGCCGTGCCCCGAGCAGATGGCGCCTGCGGCGTCCAGTGGGCAAGGGAGGACGCAGTTGGGGCCGTAGTACCCGCGGAGGCAGTCCTCACAGACCAGACCCGCCCAGAGGCCCGTGCACACGCAGGCGCCGGTGCCGAGGATGCCGTCGAGGCATGTCCCACGTCCGCTGCAGGTTTGCAGTTGGCCATGCGACGCGCCAAGGCCCATGGGACAGGACGAGTTGCACTGCAGTCCGTACCGTCCTGCGGCGCACTGAGAACACGCCGGGCCCGTCCAGTGCGGGTCGCACGCGCACTCCCCGGTACCCGTGCGGCCCTCGTCGCACACCCCGTGCCCAGAGCACACGTCGCACGCGCCCCCGGGGCACTGCGAGTCGCAGTCGTTGCCGTAGTAGCCCGGGAGACACTCGGTGCAGTTGGAGGCGTCCGCCCAGAACCCCGCGCCCGGTGCTGCGATGCAGATGCAGCCCTCTGTGGGGGGGTCGCATACACCATGGCCACTGCAGGGACCTGTCCCGTTTGCGCCGAAGGGGCATCGCCGGTCACAGGCATCGCCGACCCAGCCTAGCGCGCAGCGCGTGCACGCCGGCCCGTCCCAGTGCCCCGTGACGCGTGACGCGTCGCACTGGCACGTCCCGTCCGCCGCGCACGTCCCGTGGGCGGAGCACGCGTGGCCGGAGTCCAGCAGACCGGGGCAGGCGACAGCGCACAGCTCCCCGCGCCATCCCGCACTGCACGTGCACGAGCCGTCGCCAGCGTTGGTGTCGGCGCACACGCCGTGGCCGGTGCACGGGTTGCGGAAGCCGCCCGCACACTCTCGCGAGCAGTCCAGCAGGGCCCAGCCGGCCTCACACACACAGGCCTGCCCCACGGTGGTGCCCACCCAGCACACCTGGTCGCAGTTGGGGCCGAACCAGCCCGGCCCGCATGCCTGGCACGCCTCGCCCGCCCAGTGTGCAAAGCACGCGCAGGTCCCATCGGTCCGGTTGCACGCGCCCCGCCCCGCGCACGGTGCCGCCGCACCCCCGGCGCACTCGATGTCGCACGCCGCCCCCGCGTACCCTGGGACGCAGGTGCATATTCCATCGCCCGTGGCACCGTCGCGGCACTCGCCATGCGAGGAGCACAGCAGCGGCCATGCGCCAGGGCACTGCAGGCCACAGTCGGGGCCGGCGAAGCCTGGGAGGCATTGGCAGCCTGCGATGGCGGCGCTGCAGAAGCCGCGTGCGCTGCAGTACGGAATGCCCGGGCACCCGTCGCTGCAGCTGGGCCCCGACCAGCCCGCGGCGCAGTAGCACGCCCCAGTGCCATTCGGCCCCGCGCTGCACACGCCATGGCCCCCGCAGACTGCGCCTGCGGCCACCCCAGGGCACAAGTTGACACAGTCGGGCCCCCAGCGCCCGCGCCCGGCGTCGCCTGCGCAGACAAACGCGGCGCATGCTGCGCTGCCGACCGTCGTGCACGCGTCGCCGCAGTAGCCGTCGTCGCACACGCACGCGCCGGCGGCACACACGCCATGGCCGCTGCAGGCCACGGCCTCCGGGCCGCCCACGGGGCACTGCATGCGGCAGCCGGGCCCAGAGTAGCCAGCAGCGCACTGCAAGCAGTCGCTGCCGGCCCAGAACCCGGTGCCGCGCGACAGGTCGCACGTGCATGTCCCATCGGCGAGACACTCGCCGCGGCCGTTGCAGGGGAGGGCGGCGCCCCCGGGGCACTCCACGCTGCAGCGCGTGCCGCCCCAGCCCCGGTCACAAGCGCACAGACCATCCCCTGCAAGGCCGTCGTGGCACATGCCGTGTCCTGAGCAATCCAAGGGACATGCGAGTGTGCAGCCGGGACCGGCGTAGCCGGGGGCGCACAGCTCACAGGTCGGCCCCACCCAATGCCCCTGCGCAGAGTCCTGGTGGCAGTGGCAAATTGCAGTGGCAGGGCTTTGGAAGGCGCAGGTCCCGTGGCCGCAAGGGGAGGCATCTGCCGCCTGTGGGCAGGCGAGGCTGCATTCCAGGCCAACATACCCCGCCGCACACGAGCACTCCCCGGTCCCTGCCACCCCGTCGTCGCACAGCCCGTGGCCCTCGCACACCCCCGCGCTCCCCACCGCACACACGCCGGTGCAGTTGGGGCCGTAGAAGCCATGCGCGCACTCCAGACAGTCGGGGCCGTCCCACGACCCGGTCGCAGCGCCTGCATTGCACAGGCAACGGCCGTTGCCGGCCAGGCCATCGTCGCACGTGCCGTGCCCGCCACACACCAGCCCTCTGAGGCTCGGGCATCGCAGCATGCAGCCGGCGGCGTAGTACCCCGGGCTGCAGTCCTCGCAGGCAGCCCCCCCCCAGTACCCAGTAAGCGCCGACAGCTCGCACGCACAGGCCCCTGTGCCCGTACGGCCCGCGTCGCACGTGCCGTGCCCGCTGCAGGGGCGGCACGCACCGCCAGGGCACGCAGAGGCACAGCCCGCGCCGTAGTAGCCAGGCTGGCAGGACTGGCAGAGCGGGCCAGTGAAGAAGCCGAGGGTGGGGGCGCTGTGGCACTGGCACTGGGGCATGTTGGTGCACTGGCCGTGGCCCCCACAGACGAGCCCCCGGCGGTCAGTGGGGCAAAGGTCAAGGCAGCTGGGGCCGATCCACGGGGGCAGGCACTGCGCGCACGCGCTCCCCGTCCAGTACCCCCGGTCCCTACTGGAGTAGCACTCGCAGCTGCCGTTTGTAGCACGGCACAGCCCGTGCCCTCCACATGGGGTCGCCGCCCCGCCCGCACAGGCGCGGCCACACGCCGCCTCCGCCCAGCCGCTCTCACATGTGCAGCTGCCGTCCCCGCTGGCCCCGTCCCGGCACCGCCCGTGCCCACTGCATGGCAACACGCTCCCGCCGGCGCACTCCACGTCGCAGTCCGGGCCCGCCCAGCCGTCGTAGCACACACACAGCCCTGCGACGCTGTAGCCGCGCACGCACGGCGCATTGCAGTGAAGGCCGTGGAAGCCGCTGACGCAGTCCGTGCAGTTCACGCCCGTGAAGGGGGGGTTGCACGTGCACAGTCCGAGGACGCTGCACGTACCGTGCCCGAAGCACGGCACCGGGGCGCCAGGGCAAATGTGCTGGCAAGCCGAGCCCACGTACCCGGCGGCGCAGCGACACGTGCCGTCGCCCCCCGCACCTTCGTTGCAGACCCCTCTGCCGGGCCCCCCACATGGCAGCGACGAGGGCGAGGGCCGGGGGCAGACTGTCGCGCAGGCGGGGCCCGCAAAGCCGGCGTCGCATGCGCAGGCGGCGGTGGCGGGGCTGCAAATCCCCTGGGCGGCACACGGCAGCCCGCTGGGCCCTCGGGGACAGGCCATGCCGCAGTCCACACCCGCATACCCGGCTTCGCATATGCACTCGCCAGTGCCGTAGGGCCCGCCCAGGCACTGTCCATGGCCCGAGCACGGCTCCGCGCTGCCGCCCGGACACACTTCAGTGCAGTTCGGCCCCCAGTGGCCGGGCGCACAGGTGTTGCACACCGCCCCCGACGATGCGCACGCGACTCCGCAGTGGTCCCAGTGGCACAAGCAGGTCCCCTGCACGCACGCCCCGTGGCCGGTGCAGACCTCCCCACTCAGAAGGTCCCGCGGGCATGGCAGATTGCACCGCCCCCCGGACCACCCGAGCGCGCAGTCGGTGCAGTTGGGGTCTCCCCAGTGCCCGGCGGTGGAGTGCACGCAGTCGCAGGCCCCGCTGGCGTTGCACAGCCCGTGCCCTCCGCAGACTGCACCGTCCGCCACGCCTGGGCACTCCACCGCACAGTCCGCGCCACGGAACCCGGTCGCGCACGCGCACGTCCCGGCCCCCGTCCGGCCGTCACTGCACTGGCCGTGACCCCCACAGACCTCCGCAGGCCCCCCAGGGCAGACCCCACGGCATCCCGGGCCGTAGTGTCCCGGGGAGCAGGCATCGCACAGCGCTCCGCCCCAGTGCCCCAGGGCATCATTGGCCGCGCACAGACACACGGCTGTGCCCGCCTCGACGCTGCAGAGGCCGTGGCCGCTGCACACCCCGAACACAGAGGCCGGACAGGCGTACTGGCACGCGGACCCGACGTAGCCCACAGCGCACGCGCAGGTGCCGTTGATGCCGCACTGGCCCTGGCCACCGCACGGGGCTGTCGCGCCCCCGGGGCACACACTGCGGCACTCGGCGCCCCAGTACCCGGGCGCGCACGACGCGCAGGCGAGGCCGGCCCAGTGGCCCGTATCGGGTGCGTCGTAGCATGCGCAGAGACCAAGCCCGTACAGGCCGTCGTCGCACTGCCCGTGGCCGCTGCACGGCGTGGCCGCGTCGCCGGGGCACGCCAGACGGCAGGTCGCGGAGTAGTACCCGGACTGGCACTGGCCGCAGGCCGCCCCCACAAAGAAGCCGTCTGCTGCCGAGGACAAGCACACACACAGCCCGTCCCCGGCCAGCCCGTCTCTGCAGGCCCCGTGGCCGGAGCAAGCGTTGCAGGCCCCCCCTGGGCACTCCTGGTTGCACTCCGTGCCGTAGTAGCCCGCCAGGCACCCCTCGCATACAGCGCCGGCCCACGACCCCCGCGCGGCCTCGCGGTAGCACAAGCACTGGCCGTTGCCGGTGCAGACCCCGCGGCCGCCGCAGTCACGCCCGCCGGCGTCCTGGGGGCACCCGACCGTGCACTGCGGCCCGAAGAACCCGGACCGGCACTGGTCGCACGCGGGGCCCATCCAGTGCCCCGCGGCCGTGTCCTGGCACACGCAGTCGCCGGTTGTGGCGTCGCATGTGCCGTGGCCACTGCACGGATTCCCAGCACCACCTGGGCACTCCGCAGAGCATGCGGCCCTGGCGTAGCCTTGGTCGCACATGCAGCTGCCCGTGCCAGTGGCGCCCTCGGAGCAGGCGCCATGGCCACTGCAGGGCGTGAGCGCGCCACCGGGGCAGGCCAGCGAACAGTTGGCCCCAAGCCACCCCGGGTCGCACACACATGCGCCGAGGTATGACGTGCCGTGCTCGCAGGGCAAAGCGCAGGCTGCGCCGTGCAGGCCTGCGGCGCACACGCCACACGCGGTGCCCGCAAAGCGCAGGCGACACATGCAGGTACCATCAACGGGGTCGCACGCCCCGCGGCCGCTGCAGAGCTGGCCTTCCGCGTCTCGGGGGCATGCGGCGCCGCAGGCGGCGCCGCCGTAGCCGGCCGTGCACTCACATCGGGCGGTGGCGCTGCAAAGGCCGTGGCCACTGCAGAGGCGGCCGCTTGGGGCGGGGCAGGCAGCACTGCACGGCGCCGTTCCGGAGGGCGTGCCCCAGCCCTCCGCGCACGTGCACAGGCCCTGCAGTGCGTCGCACCGGCCGTGGCCGCTGCATAGGCGACCGGTGCGGTCCGCAGCGCAGCTGGCGTTGCACTGGGGGCCTCCGTAGCCCTCAAAGCAGAAGCACTCGCCGGTGCCGGAGTGCCCATCGGAGCAGTTCCCGTGCCCCCCACAATCGCATATGCCACCGCAGTCAGAGCCGTATGTACCAGGGGCGCAGGGCGCGGCCCCGCAGGCCGCGGCATCGTGGACCTCGCAGGCCGGCCCACAGGTGCCCCATTCGCACTCGCAGGTCCCATCCCGGCGGCACAGGCCCCGGCCGCTGCACACGGCTGAGGTGTTGGGGTGCCGTGCACAGGCGACAAGGCAGTCATAGCCCCCCCAGCCGTCCGCGCAAAGCTCGCACGCCGCGCCCGCCCATTCCGGGTCGCATGCACACACTGCACCGCCGCCGGTGGGGTAGATGCCGCAAGTGCCGTGGCCACCGCAGGAGATCCCCAGCACTGACACGGGGCATGCGGTGCACGCAGGGCCGACGTAGCCCGCGTCGCACGCGCATGCAGCCGAACCCGCCACTGCGTCCCACACGCATTCCCCATGTCCTGCGCACGGGGGCCCAGCAGCGGTAGGAGTGCACTGCACTGCACAGGCCGGGCCCACGAACGGGGGCACACACGTGCTGCAGGCTTCCCCGGTGAACGGGTAGCTGCAGTTGCACATTCCTACACCAGTGCCTCCGTCCAGTGGGGCTTCGCAGGCCCCGTGCCCACCGCACACCACGCCCCTGGCCACCGGGCACAGCACCTCACACTGCGCGCCGGCATATCCCGCATCGCACGCGCAGGACCCCGTCCCGTTGCGGCCCCCGTCGCACACGCCCGCGCCGCCGCACACGGCGCCGCGCGCCACAGGGCAGCGCAGGGCGCACGTGGCACCGTAGTACCCGTCTTGGCACTCCTGGCAGTCTGGCAGGGCCCAATACCCGTCCACAGGGTTGGCAGTGCAGGCGCAGCCGCCGGTGCCCTGGGGCCCGGCATCGCACGCCCCATGGCCCCCGCAGGCGAGGCCGTCCAAGGCCGGGCACCGCAACGCGCACTGCGGGCCGTACCACAGGGGCTGGCACTGCTCGCAGCTGCCGCCCGTCCAGTACCCGGGCTTGCCCTTGCATGGCACGAAGGACACCATCAGAGGCGACGGGGGGGCGCTGCTGAGCCCCGGGCCGAGGGTGGCCACCACCGCGTTGGCGGTCCCCTGCCCTTGAAGACCGTGGCACTCGAGGTACGATGCGTTGTGCACGACGACGCGGGGGCAGCGGTACGGCCCCACGCTCAGCTCCAGGACGCCGTAGCCCCCGAAGCCCGTGCCGTGGACGCCGAAGGAGGCGCCCTCCTGCGGACACTCGATCACTGCGCCGCGGCCGCCGGACTCGCAGTCCAGTCCGGCCCGCATTTGCAGCGGGATGATCCTCGTGAGCTCCGGAGGCGGGCTGAAGAGAACGGTGGGGGCCGCCGTGCCATGCAGGCCCGCCCGCGTTGTGATGGTGACCCGCGCCCAGACTGGGGTGACGACCGGGGGCCCGCGCACCAGCCGCACGCCATTGCAGTGCAGCGCCCGGTCCTCAGCCCCCGGCACGTGCGACACGCGCGCGCACGCCCACTCGCGCGGGGCGGCGCCGGCCGCCGAGAGCCGCACCGCGGCACCCCCCGGTCCGAAGTGCCCGCCGGTCAGCAGCAACGAGGTGGACGGGGAGTCCGCGGGGCAGTGCAGGGCAGACGGGGCCACATCCAGGGCGCACCCCCGGGCCTCGGTGAGGGTGACGAGGGGGAGGACGGTGAAGGTCGAGAGGTGGGACGTGAGGCAGGGGATGGCGTCTGAGGCGTTGCCTTGCGGCAGCCACACCCCGTCCGTATCCCACCGCCCGTCCGCGTCGTACGCGCACTGGTACCACGCGGGCAGCGGCTCGTACAGCGTCGCAGACAGCGCCCGGAACACAAGGGCGATGGGGTCCGTCAGCCCGGCGACGGGGACCTCCGTCCCGGTGACTGGGTCCCGGAACGCGAGCGTGTACACCGGCGCCGGCAGCCCCTCCACGCCCACCACGGCATACTGCACAACGTCCACCGTGTCGCCGCCCACGGCCCGCCCCACTACCTCCGTGACCGCGTGAGGCAGCGAGACCGACACGCCTCCGGCCGCCCCTCCGGCGGTGGCCAAGGTCAATGTCGCCGGGATCTGGGCCTTCGGGACGCGCTGCACGGCGACCGCGAGCCGCGCAGTGGCGTAGGCGAGGCTCTGGAAGGTGCAGTTGCGCCGGGCGACGACGTGCGCGTCGAGGAGGGCCAGCAGCTGCACGGCCATTGACGCATTGATGGGCAGCAGCCGCGGCGCCCCCGGGCCCTCAGCGACGGGGCCGGGGAGCAGGGCAGCGTCCAGCAGCTGCAGCAGGGCCTGGTCGGCCTCGGCGGTGGCGTCGGGGCAGGCGCCCACGGCAACGGTCACGTCCTGCAGAACGCCGAGCTCCACTGGGGACGTCACGTCGAGGGGGGAGGCCGTGACGTGGTCCGTGGCGGTGTGGAGCAGCGCCGGGAGGAGCTGCGGGGCCGCGCACGCGGGGCCGCGGAGCGCCGGGAGCAGGTGGTCCGCGAGGTAGTGCGCGGCCGCCGGTGGGGGGCCCTGGCACCGGAGGCACGCGAGGTGCCGCACCGGGTCGTGCCAGATCGGGGCGCCGCACGCCGCGTGGCACGGCCCCGGGAGCACCCGCAGCGCGGCCTCCGCCCAGAACGGGCCCGCCGCGGCGCCGCCGCCGTCCCAGAGGCGCAGGCCCACCCACACCTCCGTCTCCGACGACGCGTTCCCGGACGCGTTGGCGGGTGGGGGGGGCCAGGGCACGGGCCCCTGCCACGTGGCCTGCCCTCCCACAATGCCCCCGCCGGTGGCGCCGCCCGGCAACGGCCACTCCGCCGCGCCGTCGCCCCGGCGCACGGCGTAGATCCACCGGAGGCTGACTGGGCCCTCGGCCGTGGCCCAGGCAGTAAGATTCGCCGCGACGCTGACGTTGCTGGCCCCCGGAATGGCCGGGGCCGCCGAAACTGCGGCGACGGGCGGCGGCGCTGGCGGCAGTGCGCTGATGCGAAGGGCGGCAGTCTCCTGATGGGACCACCGGCCGGCCCAGGGCTCCCGCGCGGCGGAGAGGGTAAGGGTGTACCGACCCGGGGGGAGGGTATGGGCCGGCACAATCGCGATGGGGGCTTCGAGCCCGAAGCCCAAAGGGGGAACGATGGGCATGGGGGGGGCGGGGGCGAGGGGCTGGGTGAGGTTTGCGGACGAGGGCGCCGGCGTGATGCTCCAGTTGAGGAGCCATCCGGGAAAGACAAGGGAGCGGGCGGCGCACGGGTGGGAGCTGCTGCCGGTGAGCACGTCCAACAGGTACGCCTGCAGGACCAACGGCTCGTCGGCGCTGTGAACCTGCGGAGGCTCCCAGATCAAGACCTGCGCATCGATGTCCTTCGTCGCCGTTGCGGTGGGCGTGTGCGTTCCCCCCGGAGTGGGCGAGGCGGTGGGCGTGGGCGTGCACACCGCAGTGGCGGTGGGCGTCGCGCTGCGGGAGCCGCTGCCCGAGAGGGTTGCGGAGGGCGTCGAGGTGGGACTGCATGTCACGGTTGGGGTGCTGGAGAGCTGACTGGAGGCGGTGGCCGTGGCCGAAGCGGATGGAGACGCGCTCACTGTCCCACTCTGCGTCTCACTGCCTGTGGAGGTGGCCCTGGGTGTGGGGGTCTCGGAAGGGCTGAGGCTCGGAGTTGGTGTGGGGGTGCCAAGCCTCGACAGCGTGCCCGAGTGGGTCGACGTGAGGGTGGGTGTGGCACTTGGCGTCAGACTATGGGTTCCAGTTGGGTCGCAGGTCGATGTGCACGTCGCTGAGCATGTCACCGTGGCTGTGTTAGGGGCGGTCCCCGTGGCTGTGCCACTGGAGGTTGCTGCAGGGGTTGCTGAGGGCGTGAGGGTCACACTGTGCGAAGCGCTGCTTGTTCGCGTGGATGTGCTGGTGCACGTTGCCGCGGGGGTCAAAGTGGCTGTCCCAGTGACTGTCTCTGGCCGCGTGGTGGTGGCTGACGCTGTGGGTGTGGGTGAAGTGTTTGGTGTCAGTGACAACGAAGGAGTGGGCGACGCAGTAGGAGGGCCAGTGATGGTGCCTGTCGGCGTGCAGGTCGGGGATGGTGTGCTACTGTGCGACCGCGAGGCCGTGGGTGTGGGTGTGGGCGTGGCGGCGGAGGAAGTGGTGGCTGAGGTCGTGCAGCCGGCGGTCAGAGTGGGCGTGGGCGTGGCTGTTGCGGATGGCGTCTGTGTGGCTGTGCGTGTGGTGGTGTGTATAACGCTCGCTGTTGGTGTAGATGTGGGCGTACGTGAAGCCGTGGGTGTGCCGGAAGCGGTGCACGTCAGGGTCTTGGTGATGCTCGGTGTGTCACTCAGGGTCGGCGCGTGCGTCAGTGTGAGGGTGTTGGAGCCAGACACCGATGCTGTTGGCGTCGCAGTTGGGGTAATTGCCGGCGTGGCTGTGCCGTGGGCGGAGGGTGTTCCAGTCTGAGAGCGTGTGTTCGTGCCTGTTGTTGAAGGGGACAATGTCGCGGTAGTTGAGACTGTGACGCCGATTGTGGCAGTACGGCTGGCAGATGGCGTTTCGGAAGGGGTGGCTGTTGGCGTCGTTGTTGCGGAGGCGGTGGGACTCGGCGTTGCTGTGAGTGTCAGTGTCGGCGCCCCTGTGCGGGAGGTCCTGACGGTTGGCGTGCCACTGGGTGTTACCCTGACAGTAAGTGTGTCAGTGCAGGTCGGAGTGGCAGTCAGGCTCGTGCTCGCCATAGCTGTGGCTGTGGACGTGCATGTCTGGGAACGGGTGGCCGTCGCTGTGCTCGAGACTGTCCCGAGACGTGTGGGTGTACCTGAAGCTGTTGGCGTCCTTGTCGGTGTGTGTGTAAGCGACCGCGTGCCAGTGAGCGTCGCCGTGAGGCGGCATGTGGGACTCACGGTGCACGTGCTGCTGCCAGATTTGGAGCCCGTCGGTGTCTCCGTGGCCGAGGATTGGGCAGTGGCCGTGGGCGTCAGCGGAAGGCTGAGGGTCAGTGTGCCTGTGGCGGTGCCTGCGGCTGTTGCTGTTGGTGAAACTGTGGGTGTCACAGAAAGCGTGGCTATATGAGAGGAAGTGAAGGTCGAGGTTACGGTAGAGGAGAGTAGGGAGGTGCACGTCGGTGTACAGGTGCACGTTGCTCCATCGGTTTGTGATCCAGAGGCTGTGGATGTCGACGTGGGCGTATCTATGGGTGTGGGCGTCGGCGTTGCGGTGATTGTGGCAGTGGCTGCATTTGTCAATGTGCGTGTGCGTGTAGGGGTCGAGGAGCTGGAGGGAGTGGATGAAGGGCTGTGTGTCGGAGTGGTAGTGGCGCTCGGCGTGTCCGTTAACGTTGACGTTAGCGTCGTTGTTCGTGTGCCGCAGCATGACTGGGACACTGATGGGGACACTGTAGGTGTAAGCGTGCTTGTTGGAGTGGGGCTGGGGGTGGATGATTCAGTGGTCGTACGCGACAGGGTCACTGTGCCCGTGACCGAGGCTGTCCCTGCAGACGTTGCAGTAGAAGTGGTTGACGGTGTGGCGGAGGAACTGCTTGTCAGTGTCACAGTGGGGTCGCATGTACGAGTCACTGAAGATGTGCATGTCGGCGTGGAAGTGGGAGTGGTCGAGGGGGTTGATGTGGTCGTGGCTGTGGGCGTGGGGGTAGCTTTCGGCGTCCCTGATAGTGAGGGAGTGAGTGTGATTGCGGCTGTGGCCGTGGCTGCGATTGTCGCACTGGATGTGCATGTGGATCTAAGTGAGGCTGTAGCAGACGGCGTGGCTGTGACTGTGGTCCTCGACGTGACCGTGCACGTGCCTGTGGGGGTCACAGTCGGAGAAACGGAGCGAGTAGGTGTCAATGAGGGCGTCGCAGTGCGTGTCAGAGTGATTGTAGGCGTAGGCGTGGGTGTGGGTGTGGTCGAAGGTGTCCATGTTGCTGTGTTTGTGGCTGTTCTGGCAATTGTCGCACTGGGCGTCGGGGAGGAGGTCGGTTTGGCAGTGCATGTGGCTGTCGATGTTCGTGTGGGGCTTGTAGACAGCGAAACGCTCTGCGTTGGCGTGGGCGTTGGCGTGGCCGTCACCGCAGGGGTGAACGTGGGGGTGGGTGTGGACGTGAATGTGGGCGTGAGCGTGGACGAAAGACTAGGCGTTGCTGTGCACGTGGTCGTCTGTACAGACGTTGCACTAAGTGTGGGGGAAGGTGAGGAGGTGGTCGTCCGTGTGGAGGTGAATGTGCGTGTCAACGTTGCGGACACAGTAGTAGTGTGTACAGATGTCACTGTTGACGTGGCCGTGAATGTTGGTGTGGGCGTCGCTGTGGGGGTGGCCGTGGACGTGGCGGTCAGCGTGGCTGTGGACGTGGCTGTGGATGAGGCTGTTGATGTCGCAATGCGTGTCGCTGTGGGTGTGGGTGTGGGTGTGGCGGTTGATGTTTGCGAGAGAGTGGCGGTGAAAGTAGGTGTGTGTGTGACTGTAGGTGTTGGCGTGATTGTTGACGTGGCCGTTAGTGACGGAGTGGGCGTTGCTGTGCACGTGATTGTCGCTGCACTAGTTGCACTGAGGGTTGATGATATTGTGGATGTGGAAGTAGCTGTGGGCGTTGGTGTAGGTGTGGCTGTGACTGTGTCTGTAGGCGATGTCGTTGATGAAGCGGTTTGTGTGGGTGTCTGTGTAGGTGTCAGCGTTGGCGTAGGTGTCGGTGTGGGTGTAGGTGTGAAAGAAAAAGTGGATGAGGGCGTACCTGTTGGTGTCACGGTTGGTGTCACGGTTGGTGTGACTGTAGGAGACAAACTCAGAGTAGCCGTCACAGTCAGTGTCACAGTTGGTGTTGGCGTGGGCGTGGCTGTGGGGGTCGACGTTGGGGAGGGGCTGAACGTGACTGTATCTGTGGCTGTTCCTGGCGCTGTTGCACTGGAAGTGGGTGAGGGTGAGTGTGTGGCTGTGAGCGTAGCAGTGGGCGTGGCAGTGGGCGTGGCAGTGGGTGTGGCTGTAAGAGTAGACGTGGGTGTGGGTGTGGGTGTGATTGTGGGTGTGAACGTGGGGGTGGGCGTGGGGGTGGCTGTGGGAGAGAGGGTTGCAGTGGCAGTGGCTGTGACAGCCATTGTTGGGCTCACGGTGGGTGAAGATGATGGGGTGGCAGTCAACGAAGGTGTGGGTGTCGGCGTAGGTGTGGATGTCCATGTGGGAGACCCAGTCTGAGTACAAGATGTACTAGGTGTAGGTGTCTTCGTTGGTGTGGACGTGAGTGTGGGCGTGGGCGTGGGCGTGGGCGTGGGCGTAGGTGAGGGTGTGTCCGAGAAAGTGGTCGAAAATGTGGCAGTAGGTGTTGCAGAACCTGTTGCAGTCAGAGTAGAAGTGACTGATGGTGTAATGGTGGGCGTCGCTGTGGGTGTAAGTGTATTTGTGGGCGTTAGAGAGGGTGTCAGTGTTGTTGTATGTGTGACTGTCGGTGGGAACGTTGCAGTGTGGGAAAGTGACCACGTAGGTGAAGCTGTGGGTGACAGTGAGCCTGAGAATGTGGTTGTGGGTGTGGCTGTGGGGCTTGCACTTGAAGTAGCACTGTGGGTGACTGTAAGGGTAGGTGTGGGAGAAGGCGTGGTTGTGAGAGTAGGTGTGAGCGTAGGCGTGGAAGTTGGCGTGGCGGTGTGCGTTGCTGTAGGTGTTAGTGTGGGTGTGGGCGTTGATGTGGGCGTTTCAGTGGGAGTGGCAGTGAATGTTGGGGTGCATGTATGGGTGAGTGTGGGGGTAGGTGTATGGCTCAGGGTCGAAGATGGACTCACTGTCTGCGTGCCTGTCGACGTTGCTGCAACAGTTGTAGTAGGCGTCGGCGACGGGGTTGGAGAGGGAGAGGCTGTGGGCGTGGCTGTAGAAGAAATGGTTGGTGTCACTGTCGCACTTGTAGTCAAACTGGGAGTGTGCGTGGGTGTGAATGTGGGCGTTACACTCGCAGTGCATGTGGGCGAGACTGAGGGCGTCACCGAGAGTGTTATGGTAGGTGTGATGCTGTTTGTTGCTGTCGGTGTGGCTGTGGGTGTTGGTGTGGGTGTGGGGCTGTGTGTATGTGTCATTGTTGCTGTGAATGTCGCTGTCGGCGACGGTGTGGACGTAGGCGTGGACGTGGGTGTGTGAGTGGGCGTTTGCGTGGGCGAGGGTGTGCTTGTTGGGGTGGGCGAGGGTGTGGGCGTTTCAGTCAGACTTCCACTTGTCGTGGGTGTGGGTGTAGGGGTGACTGTAGGGGTGAATGTAGTTGTGGGTGTTGGGGAGGCAGTCAGTGTTCTCGTGGGTGTGCATGTTCCTGGGGGTGTTGCGCTTGGCGTTGGAGATGGTGTGGGGGAGGGTGTGGTTGTGGGTGTTGCTGTTGGAGTAATGGTAGGCGTGGTCGTGGGTGTTGCACTTAGAGTAGGTGAGGGTGAGGGCGTGAGTGTGGATGTGGATGTGGGTGTGGTTGAGGGCGTGACTGTGGGTGTGATAGTGGCTGTGATTGAGGGCGTGACTGTGGGTGTGATAGTGGCCGTAATGGTTGGTGTGGTGGTAGGTGTGGTGGTCTGTGTGTGTGTGATTGTGGGTGTGAATGTTGGTGTAGGCGACGGTGTGGGTGTAGGCGTGACTGTAGGTGAGGGACTGGACGTTCCAGTGGAGGATGGTGAGGGTGTGGGTGTTCCGCTTACAGTGGCAGTGGTGGTTGGTGTCAGTGTGGGGGTGCTTGTCGGGGTGAATGTAGGTGTAGGTGTTGGGGAGGCACTCGGTGTTCTTGTGGGCGTGCATGTTCCCGGGACTGTTGTGCTTGGTGTTGGGGACGGTGTGGGTGAGTGTGTGGCAGTGGATGTGCATGTGGGAGTGATTGTAGGTGTGCCGGTGGGTGTTGCACTCAGAGTAGGCGTGAATGTGGGCGTGAATGTGAGTGTTCCTGTGGGCGTGATTGTGGGTGTACCTGAGGGTGTCAACGTGAGCGTGGTGGTGGGGGTGGGGCTGAGTGTAGGGGTGGGTGTGGGTGCAGCGCTTTGTGTGGGTGTCATTGTGGGCGTGACTGTGGCTGTGATGCTGGGTGTTGAGGAAGCAGTGAACGTAGGTGAGGGACTGGGTGTTCCCGTGGGCGACGGTGTGCTGGTCGGCGTGGGCGAGGGTGTCGGTGTTTCGCTGACAGTGGCAGTGGCGGTTGGTGTGGGTGTGGGGGTCGCTGTTGGGGTGAATGTTGGCGTGGGTGTCGGGGAGGCGGTCGGTGTTCTTGTGGGGGTTACTGTTCCAGGGACTGTTGCGGTTGGCGATGGGGACGGTGTGGGGGAGGGTGTGAGCGTGGGTGTGCATGTGGGTGTGTCAGTCGGGGTTGATGTTTCTGTTGGCGTCGAAGTAGGTGTCAGTGTTAATGTGGATGTGGGGCTGGGGCTGGGGGTTACTGTGAATGTAGGTGTGGGCGAAGTTGTGGATGTGCACGTGGGTGTGGGTGTGGGTGATGTGGTTGAGCTGAAGGTCGATGTGCGGGTGCTTGTCGCAGTGGGTGTTGGTGTGGCTGAGGATGTAGTTGTGATTGTGGATGTGGGCGTGGGTGTAGGTGTGAGCGTGGGTGTGGGTGTGGATGTGGGTGATGGTGTAGGGGTCCAAGTAGCCGTGTGGGTTGGCGTGATTGTGGGTGTGGATGTGGGTGATGGTGTAGGGGTCCAAGTAGCCGTGTGGGTTGGCGTGATTGTGGGTGTGATTGTGGGTGTAATCGTGGGTGTAATTGTGGGTGTGAGTGTAGGTGTGGGTGTCATGGTCGCGCTGGGAGTAGATGTAGGTGTGGATGTTGGACTGAGCGTTGGTGTGGGTGTGAATGTGCTTGTGGGTGTTGTGGTGGGCGTAACGGTGGGTGTGAACGTAGGCGTGGCCGTGCACGTAGGCGTGGGCGTGGGTGTGGGTGACGGTGTCCCCGTTTCTGTTGGCGTGAGTGTGGGCGTGGGCGTGGGCGTTGCACTGAGGGTAGGTGTGGGTGTGGGTGTGGGTGTGAGCGTGGGTGTGAGAGTGGGTGACAGCGTGGGTGAGAGCGTGGGTGAGAGCGTGGGTGTGAGTGTTGGTGATGGAGTCAGAGTTTCTGTAGGTGTTGGTGAGGGTGTGGGTGTGGGTGTCCAACTGAAAGTGGGTGTGGGTGTGGGTGTTGGAGAGGCTGTTAGTGTACGTGTGGACGTGGGTGTGGGTGTCGGTGTGTCTGTGACTGAGGGCGTAGGTGTCAGTGTCGGTGTGGGTGAGGGTGTGGGAGTCATGCTCACTGTCACACTGGGGGTGCAAGTAGGCGTCGGCGTCGGAGTCGGTGTCGGAGTGAACGTTGGTGTGGGTGAGGCTGTGAGCGTGGGTAACAGAGTGGACGTGAGCGTCGTTTTCGGCGTAATGGTATGCGAGGGGCTAACGGTGTGCGTCCATGAGCCTGTGGGCGTGGACGTGGGCGTGGGTGTGGGCGTGGCTGTCTCATAGACCAGGCCCACGTCCGCGACACACGCATCCCCCTTTCTGCCCGTACCCGTGATGGAGACAAACCGCACTGACTCGACAGCAACGCCGAAGTGCACTTCGGCGTCATGCCAGGGGGAGCCCGAGCAGCACTGCTGTGGGCCGTCCACCCGCCACCGCTCGTACCATAAGTCGGTGCTGTTGTACTGGACCTGCACGGCCAGCGACCCCATGTGCACCCCCCGCATGTGATACTTGAAATAGATGTCGGTCCAGCGTCCGGTGGCAGAGATCAGGTGGGCCGTCCACGACGGGTAGTGGTCCCTGGCCCTCGCGTAGATGTACCACTCAGAGCTGTCCCCCGAGGGGCCGGCACGGGGCCCTGTGCCACTGGTTGGGGTCCTCCCCTGGTCCTTCGTCCACGCGAAGTCCACGGCCCCCGGGTTCGGTGTGGACCACAGGGCTGAGCAGAAGGTGACGGGGTCGTCGGTCGCCAGGCCGTCCTCCGCCGTGAAGGTACAGTTCTGCCACGACACTCCCGCGGCCTCGGACACAAGGAGACACCAGAGGGCAAGCCCGAGGCGCAGCGCCACCGCCGGCCTCATGGCCCTCTCACGGGGCGCGCCGCATGCCTTGGGACAATGCGGCGCGCGTGTGACGAGGGCCAGACGCTGTGAGAGAAAAGCGCGGACACGGTCGCGCACCGATGGGGCATCTGCTGCTGGGGCCTCGCCAGCCCCGGGCCTTAGGGGATGCAGTGGTGTGCGCAGGCCTGTGAGCAGCGCGGTGGGGCTGCCAGCGGTCCCGGCACCCCCACGGAGTTGGCACCCGGTAGCCCCACGGAGTTGGCAAGGGGGCTCCTGGCGTGGTGGATCCACGCGGCGGTTTCCAGTGCCCGAGTCCTTCGGGCGGCACGTGTGCTGATGGAGCTAAAACAAGATGTGTTGCGGCCTGCAGGCCACGTTGATTCTCTGGGAGCGGAAGAGGCGTCGCAAATCCGTGAGTCCGCAACTCCAACAGCAGAGGGCATGCCACCCCCTCCCCGTTGGTCTGCTGATGGGCATTGGGCCCCCAAAAATTGAAGTTGGCCAAGTTGCGGTGGTTTCCTGCTCCGCAGGCCCTCGCAAAGGCTGGTGTTCCTTGCAACTCACAGTTCACTTTTTCAGGCAGCCCTGACACAACAGTTCACATTGCATGACTGTCACACTGGGGGTGCAGGTAGGTGTCGGCGTCAGAGTTGGAGTCGGTGTTGGGGTGAACGTTGGTGTGGGTGAGGCTGTGAGTGTGGGTGGACGTGAGCGGCGTTTTCGGTGTAATGGTGTGCAAGTGGCTGGTGGTTCGCAATGGGCTTGCGGTGGGCGCCGGTGAGCCTGTGCTTGTTGCGATGCAACGTGAACTGTGGGGAACGGGGCGCCTTGGAGCCCCTTCTCCAGACCCCCCCCGCCTTCAATGGCGGGCTCCAAAACCCTAGGAGCTCCTCAGGGGTGGGGCTGTGAGGGCTGCCTTGAAGCCACGTTTATTCGCCCTTGCTATCTCTCGTCAGTAGTAACAATACCACAAACCCTAAAATAGTGCCCACCAGTGGCTGTCAAGCTTGGGAACGTGGGGAATATTTTCTGGCCCTTGCAGCCCTTCTAAGGAAATCCGCTTGTGGCCCTTGGAGCCCTTAGGGGGCTCAGCAGCTCCCGCATTGGTGCACAGCACGTGAAACGTCGATACCGTGTGCATTTCCCTCTGTCATTGCACCCCCAGCCCCCGCATTTGTGCACGCTGAACTTAGGCGGCTTCTTAGGTCATGGAGGGAGTACCCCAGGAGTGCTTTGGACCCTGGATTTCAGGGTCATTTTGAGCCCCCTATTTTTGACAAATGTGTTTTGAATAGAAGCATCACTGTTTTTTAACGCACCTTTGCGCACGTTTTGTGATTTTTTTGGAAATGTTAACATCTCAAATTTCAACACCTGTACAGAAAAAACAGAAGGTTTGCACCTAACGCACATGTATTCCTGTAGTGAAACATACACATGAAATTTGGCACCATTCTCCGTTGCATATGCCCCACAAGAGGTCACCATACAGAGAATGCTCACCAGACCAAAAGCCAAGGGTTCGTCTGGGCCGGTAGGCATCATCCAGAGCGACAGCTGCTGAGCAGACGCAGCTGCTGAGCAGACGAATTTGCAGGGGCTGAAAATTGCTGGCGCATGCTCTTGCAAGTCATGGGGCTGCAAGAGTGTTGCGAAGCACAGTCACCATGAATGAACGACACTGCATCAGTATTTCCAAGCCGTGCGCCTCAATCCTGTTGCAGTGCAGATTGCCAACTAGTTGGCACCACTATACATAAGATGCACATACTACGAGGGCATGAAAACAAACATGGAGCAAGCAGGATCAGAGATGTCCTGTGTATTATGTACGGAATCCCCTAAACTGCACACAAGCCCAACCTGCATGACACAATCTGCACCTGAATATAAATCTGGTGGACGACCATGGCATGGCACAGCCCATGTATTGTATACGGGACGATTCCATGGCAAGCATCGGGACAACCATCCCATGAAAAATACGAGTATTGAATTGCGTCCCCGTGTCGTGTGTAATTCACGCACGTTCGCAAGCAAAGTTGCCTCAAATGATGGCCATTGATGGATTGCATTGCAAACACCTTCCCAAATGTTGCAAAGTTTGGCCCTTCAGCATTCTACCTAGGGCCCTTTGATAACTCTGCATGCTGCCCCAAGCCACAATGCCATGCGTCAAAACATACCATTCCACCCAGGCCCTTTGATTTTTGCCGCCGCTCCATGTGCATCGATGGAATAACACATGCACATGGATGAACATTGTTTTGAAGTGCGGGTTGTGCATGACAAAAGAGGAGAGGGATAGTTGTCATGTGGCCAATAACCAAGATCGAAATAGGGAAATGGGTGAAATGGATAAAAAAACCATAGATGGACATGAAATAAGAGGGAGAAATGGATGAAAAATGAAACTAACATGCTTTTGATGTGCAGCGATGAAATAACAAAGGAACATGGATGAACATTGTTTTGAAGTGCAAGTTGTGCATGACAAAACAGAGGGATAGTTCTCATGTGGCCAATAACCAAGATCGAAATAGGGAAATGGGGGAAATGGATAAAAAAATGATAGATGGATGGTGCATGAAATAGGAGGGAGAAATGGATGAAAAACAAAACTAATAACATGGTTTTGATGTGCATCGATGGAATAACACATGCACATGAATGAACGTTGTTTTGAAGTACAGGTTGCGGGAACAAAGACGTTAGTAGAGGTTTACTCAAATGAACGACAACACGGACCGGGTGTGAGAGTTGGGGAGCCCGTTCATGAAGTCACCGTGACGAAGCCCCAACTGCTAACTTCATGACTTTGGGGGTTGCATGCAAGGCTAATTTGCCTTACCCCACGGGCACATATCTCGACTTGCTCTCTAGTTAGTCCTTCCATGGTCACCAACTGCGGAACGAAGTTCAAGCTATATTAGTATGCGTGCACATATGCCATGGTACAATGCCTTCTCTTACATTGACTCAAACACGTGCCGCACTGCTTGGAGCCATCGGGGTGGTGTGGCCCAACACCCACCAAGGTAGCATGGCGTGTTTAGCGAGTCATACGTGCGGGTCCTTTGGATGCCTTGTTGAAGAGGCTTAGTAGCTGTCTAGTGTGCGTCCGGTGCGGTGTGTTTCGTGCGTCGTTCAAGAGACCTTGCTTGTGTCTCCTTGGCTCGTGGCTTGTAGCGCTTGCGAAATGGCTGTGTGGCTGGGTCCATCTCGGGTTGTACTATCCATAGGTCATGTGTTCTGAGCTATGTGTTCCATTGGGAATAGTATTCCCTCACCCCCAAGTTGTAGCCCATGTGTGAGTGCTCATGGCGGCAGTCTACACGGCCTTGTATGCTTGGCGCTTCAATTGTACGATGTGGTTCAATTTTACGATGTTCCTTTTGCGGCTCGGGAACAAAGACGTTAGTAGAGGTTTACTCAAATGAACGACAACACGGACCGGGTGTGAGAGTTGGGGAGCCCGTTCATGAAGTCACCGTGACGAAGCCCCAACCGCTAACTTCATGACTTTGGGGGTTGCATGCAAGGCTAATTTGCCTTACCCCACGGGCACATATCTCGACTTGCTCTCTAGTTAGTCCTTCCATGGTCACCAACTGCGGAACGAAGTTCAAGCTATATTAGTATGCGTGCACATATGCCATGGTACAATGCCTTCTCTTACATTGACTCAAACACGTGCCGCACTGCTTGGAGCCATCGGGGTGGTGTGGCCCAACACCCACCAAGGTAGCATGGCGTGTTTAGCGAGTCATACGTGCGGGTCCTTTTCACAGTACTAACGTTTGCTGTGAAAATTTCACGTACAGACCGCTTTTCACCGCTTTTCACCAGTGCTGGGCAGACTGAGTCAAAATCGACAAATAGTGACTAAGACTTGACTGAGTCAAAAAATCGATGACTGGTGACTGACTGGAGTCAGTCATCGGCAACCGTGACTGGCGACTGAGTCATGACTCAGTCTCCCCAAACACTTGACTCAAGGGGGGACTGCACGACCGCTTCAGCTAAATCCCACTGTTTTTTACAGTGCATGTTCTACATCAATGTAGGTTGAATTGCTACAGCTTGGCCAGACGATAGCTCGCCCATCGCTGGCCAATCGCATCCACAGAGCGATAAGCAGAGCAATGGGCTATCTATTCAGTCACAGTCACTGTGCGACATCTTGACTTGACTGAGTCGAGTCGAGCTGGGTGACTTATGACTTGACTTGACTGAGTCAAAAAATCATGACTCGTGACTGACTTGACTGAGTCAGCCCAGCACTGCTTTTCACGTTGCCAGGGTTCGGTTGTGATCAGTTCCGCCGCGCGTGCGCGTGACTTTGCGCGTGCGCGTGCGCGGTAGGCCTATCCACAGTCCCACAGTACCTGCAGTACTACAGTATACTACATATTACGGACCCGTATCTGCTTAGCCATATCCTTCTGAAGTTGCTTTTCTCTGACCAGTTTAAGGAAAATCGCGGACCAGATTAAGAACATCCAAATCTAATTTAGCGACCGCAGTGGGGATTGTGAGTGGCCTCACTTGCCTGCTCATCTCCTTGCGTCTTCTTCAATTGGAGGCTTGGGGGCTGCTGTGGCCAGTGGACCCACCCTTTGATGCATTTTCCCACAAAACCATCCATGAGTGGCCCTTCATTAGAGCAATGGCCCTGTTTATGGCTGCTTACCTTCGCCCCCAAAGTACTTTTTGGGCTAATTGTGCCCTTGGAAGTGGTGCAAGGCAAGCAACAGGAGTTCCGCAAATGGCACAAATTGCAAGATTCGCTCAAGATGCCATTGGCTTGTTACCCATTACTCCGTCCCCCCCGACTGTAGACCCACCAGCAAAAGACCATTTATAAGACCCGCCCCTTTTTTGGGCCCCTCCTCGGCAAAGACAGCTAAGACCCACTTCAAAAAGACCTCTGTATAAGACCCACCGGGGAAAATTTTGCGGAGCACAAGGAAATGAAGCAAAATTGTCCTCAACCTCACCCCCAACCCCGGAAAACGACAAAAAACATTCATTGGATGCTTTGAGTGATGGGATGGTGTCATGTGACTTGCCAAGTTGGCCTCAAATGCTTGCGAGACGAGAGTATCACACATCAATACACCACATGCCGTGGGGGCATATCAAATACAATGGATGAATAAATATCGAGAGGCATCACATTCAGAGTGCCGCAACCCAAGACGGATTGTCCGCGACAAAGAGCGATCTCGCTCGCGTTCTTCGAAAGCCTCCACCAACTCTCGACAACTTGTCAAGTGTTCAAGGGGCTCCCAAGAATCATCGTCTTCACTGTAGCCCTTGCAACGAACCAAATACAATGCTTGGCCACGATGAACCTTCTTCGAAACAATCCGCTGTGCTCCGTATCAAAGAAGTGTAAGACCCACTTCAAAAAGACCACCATATAAGACCCACCCGACATGGCTCAGGGGAGAAAAATTATAAGACCCGGGTCTACAAGCGGGGGGGACGGAGTAATATCGGCCTAAAAGTAGCTATCCACAACAAATCGTTCGGGAACATCCATTGCAATCTCAAGCCTCAAATGTTCTTACACGGGCAGATATTGGGGATGTTGGGGATGGTTCGGCAAATAAATAGCACCACACTAGTTAATGTTACACTATTACACTAATACATGTCATATTGTCATGGGTTCGGGGGGTCAAGCAACAAGTTTGACGTCCGCGGTTCGTGACCGACCATTGCACTTGTTTGAAAACCTCCCGTTCAGCAAAGTTACAGATGTTGCAAAAGGAATCCCTCCTAAAGCCAACCTCGTGCCTCTTTTGTTCTATGTGTGTAGAAACATTTAATGTCATGAAGACAAACATTATCGTGTTGGCTTGGGTGCTACTCTTGGAAGTTCATTGGTGTGAAGGTCTTTGCGCACGTTGGCATGGGTATCGTTAGGATTCAATTGGTTGCCATGTCAATGTGTCATGGCATTGGTATTTCGTATTGATGGTGGTTGCGTCTGTGTCGACGCACGTATCTCGCCACCGGTGTTGTAGTATTTACGAATCTCAACAATCTCTTCCGTGAACCGATCAATTGAGGTACTTTGGTAAGCAATCCGTGTCACATTCGAAAACTATTGCAAGGAGGTTAGTTATTAATAGTTTGTACATGTTTTGTGTGTTGCAACTATCTTGTAGTTGTTCGCGCTTTTTTCAGCATGGTTTGGTTGTAGCTCTCCAAAAGGCCTAAGAGTTGCGGTTGGGTCGGACCCATGCTCACCATTGCCGTCCTCTTTGGTTTGGTGTGGAACAATTGAGGTGGGGGGGGTTCGCTCAAAACCGTTCCGGAACAACCATTCCACAAGGGGGGGCAAATCCAATGCACCGTTCCGGAACAGTTTGAAATAGTACCTTCCGCCTTCAAATACACTCACCATCGAGGTATGTGAATATCAGCCCATTGAAGCTTCATGTTGGTGGTTACCCGGATGGTGTGCGATGGGGCGTTTGCATTTACATGTGGAGATATTCAGTGTGATACATGGCATGATATCCTGTCCATAAGCCTATCCATTTTTCCGACTGTGGTTTGCACTAAGCTTCCATGTCTGGCTGAGGAGTTGTGCTTGTGCTGAGCGTGCTCTTGTGAGTTGGTGGTGTCAATGCGGAATAGCTTCAGCATTTAGTGATGCATCCATGTCTTGGTCCAGTGAGCAGTGCCCTCTTTTGTCCCGCTACTTGCACGCTCTTATAGCATCACAAGGTGCAGTTTGAACAAAATTTTTCTATTATGAAAACGGGCTGTATTTACCCGCTTACGCACCTTTTACAGCCCGTTTTCATTGAGGAAAACGGGTTAATAGCCCGTTTTTCCTAAAAACGGGTTATTATAGCCCGTTTTATTTGGCTGAAAAACGGGTTAACCAGACCGACGTTAGGTTCTTGGGACACTTGTGCAAACCTCCCGGCGACCGGTGCAGGTTCCAGTTGACACATGGAGGAGAGGCAAGGAAAAAAAGAGAGTACCGCATGTGAAATGTTGGATGACGTGATAAAAAACCCTACCACTGGCATGGGGAAAAACGCCTCCACTGTACATACACGAGACAGGATAGTTTCGAGTGGTCACCTTTCATTAGCGTTTATAATAATATAGTATAATGTTAGTTTGCTTTGATTTGTCCTTCGAATCCGAGTGTACATTATTAATAATAGTGCACAATAATTATGATCTACTCCTTGGGGCAACAAGGGCCACGCATGGAGCCATCTTTGGCACCCTCGCCCATGCAAGCTTCATGGTACGGTGCATTACACATCACACAAAAGACATCATGCTGCCGTCGCAAAGGACACCACACATTGATCTCTCGGGAGCACTTATGACAAATGAACTCGGATGCCACTTGCCTAACCGCAGGCGGACACTTTGGTCGCCGCATCTTTTGGAAAGGCATTGGCATATCCGAGAGATCTTGGGAAATGGGAGCATTAGTTGCGGTGGGAGGTGCATCCCTATACTCTTGGCGACTATCCTCCAAAGAGCGCTTCAGGGACACCTGTGTCAAGGGTCACTCGTCATAGTCCCACACCGACTCACTAGACTCACTTCTACCACCAGCAAGCAAGTCAACAGAGCCACCTGATTGGGAGGATGTCACACTAAGCTTTGCAGGGCTCGAATCGGCCACGGGAGCAGGGTGAGGAGGAGCCTCCACCGGTTCACGGCTCAAATCGGCCACGGGAGCAGGGTGAGGAGGAGCCTCCACCCATAAGCCCATAAAATTTGGGGTTAACCCGTTTCTTTCCAGAAAAACGGGTTAATAGCCCGTTTTCATTGAGGAAAACGGGTTAACCCCTGCCAAAACTGTGGACAGGTTAACCCGTTTTTCAGCCAAATAAAACGGGCTATTAACCCGTTTTTTATTACATAATCGTTCCCATCTAACATTTATCGGCCTGAAAACTCGGCCCGTTCGCTTCGCTCCTGGGGGCCGAGTTTTCAGGCCGATAAATGTTAGATGGGTACGATTATTTAAAAGTGTTAGATAGAGAGGCGAGTTTTCAGGACGATAATCGTTAGATGAATATCAGCGGCATCTAGCGCCTAGCTCATTGTGGCAAGCCCTGAGTGTAAGGTTGCAAACAAGGGGAGGAAACGGCAGGGAGCAAGTACGGGCAACAAGACATGGGCAAATGCGTTACTGGCTTTGAGTATGAACTGCGTGATCACTGTACTTGTGGTGATGGGTACCGGTGTCTTTCAGCTGAAATGGAATGTGTGGCGTTCCCATAATGACATGGTTGCCAAGCAAAATGGATGGTCAATAGTCAAATTCCTCGCGACAACAAGGACCCACACCATCGTCCACTTTCATGGTAGAAGTGGACGAGGTAGCATAAAAGCAAGACTCATGGTAAGGTGCATTGCACACTTTGCACTGAATGCGGGCACCACCACGCAAGGGTCGCCAAACAAAAATCTCGCACGAACACTTGGAGCACGTATTCTCCCGTGGCACATGCCTTGGAGGATACCGTGGGTGACGCATTCGCTTGAATGGTTGTGGTACATTGGAGAAATCCTGATTGACTGCGGCTCCCTCGGGTGCCGGTGGGGCCTCCCAAGTCGCGGTCCTATAAATTTCACGGGCATCCTGGAGGGAACGCTTGAGGGAGGGCTGCGTGAGAGGCCGTTTGTCATAATCCCACTCACTATCATCCTCATTCAAAGACTCTGCGGAGTTCTCCTCCTCAAGGAGATCTACAGACACACCACTCAAAAATCCCAAGGATGAGTGAATAGAAGCAGGTCAAGCATGCACATCTTTGCTCGGCGATTCCACCCCCACAAGCACATACTCACGCAAAGATCCCAACGATTCACACAACGAGGACTGAGAATTACGAACTTCTTCAGCAAAAGGAGCAATTTCAGCCACAACCTCGGCATTGTTTTCGGCAATGCCGAGGGAAGTTCCTTCCAAAAGGAAGTCTCCGTCCAAGAGGCCAGGGCCCTTGGCGTTAGATGACACAGTCTCATCTTCATTGAGTTTGCAGCCTTGATAAGAATATCAAGGGCAGCACGATGGTACACCGCCAACGTTTTTTGGGCAACACCCAAATATTTGGCTGCATCGGCCAAACTAACCTCCGAGTTCGCAAGTTTTGTGAATACTGAAAATGAAATTGCAAAGGTGGCCCAAATGGTTCAACAACATTGTGGGTGGTGTTGCGTGCTTTTTTGAATTTGAGAGATAATTTCCCCCATCTAACAGTTTTAGCAATTTTCAGGCCGATAAATGTTAGATGGACCGCGAGATTCATCTAACGATTATCGTCCTGAAAACTCGCCTCCATCTAACACTTTTAAGACGTGAAATCCGCTATCAGTCTCACAATTTCTCATTGAAGAAACGCTATCACCGACCCTAGTGGCAGATAGCATTTACTTGATAGCATTTCAGGTTAGCATTTCTTGATCGGTGATAACATTTCTTCCCCAAGAAACACTATCTCACCCTGGGCCACTTTTAGTATAAGCACAACCTTGTCAACAACCGACAAAGCAAGCTTCACTAGTGAAAGTGGAACCTAATTCGGAACCAAATTTTGCACCTCGAGAAGCGAGTGTAGTTACCATTTGTGATGAAGATTTGCCAAGCTCACATTCAGTTGATGTGTTGAATATTTCCATTGATTCATCTTCGCTTGGTGAAGAGGATGATTATGAAGAGTTTCCTTCCACCCAATTGTCTGAAAGGGGGGATGTGTTTACTTCACTTGCAGAAGGCCAAGATGCATACGGTGAAGCGGCTTTTGCAGCGCCCTAGTGAGGAGGGTGCAGCCAACCATCGTCCCCACGAACATGCCCAACCCTTTAACAGGTGCCAAGAAGCCAAAGGTAGCCCCATGTAAGGCAAAGGTTGAACCTGGTGTATGCTATATGTGGGATGAGCTTCAGCTCTAGTTCAACCTCGAGCTCAAGTGCACCCCAAAGCAACAATGTTGAGGACGAGGTTGTTGCATCAGATGGTGAGCATAACTACGAAATAATGTTTCTGAGTACATGGACAGAATAGGAGGCAAAAACTCAGTAAAAATTTGGAAGTGGTGAAAAACACCATTTTGGTCCAAAAGCAGTTGATATTGGCATTGGTTTCCCATTGAGGACTGCCTGTACCGTATACCCCTGAAGTGGGAGCCCGAAGGCCCGGTGGTCGCGTGGTGCTGTTCCCACATCCTGTGCGGGCCGCATAGAGGCATTGGCCTGCTTCGTAAAGGGGTAACATGGGACCTGATGGCTAAAGGACCAGAGCAGGTTGAGTGGTCGAAATGGCTCCCGAAAACTGCACTCAACGCACGCATGGTCATGTCTGCATACCTGCCGTCCCTGGCACATCAATCTGTGTGGCATGCGACGACTCTGCCGGAAGTGTTGCAGAATTTTCGGTCAATCTTTATGGGTGTTGGCGCCCTAGACTACCCTGATGCCTGGTGGAAGCAAACACTAAAATCTGCAATTAGGACACTGCACCTTGGGGACCACATCACGGTCTCCATGTGGACTTCCTGGGTCCAGCTGGGCCGGCACTGGGCTGTGCTGTGGTCCAGCCACAGGGATGCATGTTACCCTGCACTGCCCGCTGCACGTGCATGCAACGGACTGACGGAGGGAGGGTGGGTGGGCGTCAGTCCTAGTGAAATTATGAGCTGAGGTTGCCATTGGACGAAAGGTTGGGGTACAGACAAAGCCATATCCAGTGTACTAGCAGTTTGGCGTTGCTGTAGCTTATTGCTTGTCACTGTTGTCTCAGACCTCAACATGCTTCACTGATTTGTTTGCTTTTGCTTTGTTGTGATCAGTCCGTGTCTTCGTCCTCAACTCTTCCCTAAGCACTGCTGGCCCCCACCACCACCTTCACTATTGTCTCGGGGTCCCTGGGCCAAGTTCTTTTTTTGAGGAATGTAAATACTGGGGTTTTGGAAACGCAAAAGGGGGGGTTATGCGCGCGCAAAATGCCCTCTTTACTTAACAGCCAATCTTCCATGTCGACGCGAAACCCTCCCTTTGGGCCTTTACTTCGTAGTTACAAGGTAAGTGTTGACAGTGAGTAGACAAGGTGCGTGTTGATCGTGCCAAGCGGCGAAAGGCCAAGGTTGCCTGCCACCAACCACTTGTGCTTACAAGGAGCCAACAAGCCATTGGCAATGCTAGTATTTTGTGCAAGAGACAATTGTGATATGTCTTTCCATCAATGGATTGCGCACTTGCGCACTTGCAGGGAGATAGGGAGGGAGGGAGGGTGGGTGGGTGGGCCCGAGGGAGTGTATGGGTTATGCCATCCCTAGACGTGTTTGACCAACCAATGGCAGACTGGCCCTCCCTAGTTTCTTGTTTCTCTTTTTTCCCCATGCCATGGGAGGGGACGCCACCCACAGTGTTGCAACAAACACACCCCTGCTGCCTACCCCCTTGCATGTTTTTGTTTACTCTTGTTTGGTTGAAATTCCCTCACACATGGATTCAGCAATGCGCCCGTAGTCCTCCGTGAAGGAGGCCTTGACAAGGGGCGATTACGCGTGCATCATTGAACCTTTGTGGTTGTTTCTTCTTCCCAGTGTGCAACTATCCATACTCCAATGTACCCACCCATATGTGTGTCATTTTTCAGAACAGGAGGCAGAGGCACCTCCTGTCACACAGGAGGTGCCTCCTGTTTGGATGGGTGCCTGCCTCCTGTTTGATAGGAGTGGCGAGTCCGTGTACTCAACTTCACACCTCTCTTTAAAAGAGCCACAAGCACAATGGAGTGCCGGATTACTGCTTCAAACCCAACCTTACCACCCTTCATTTGCCCTCGGGCACTTAACGCCACCTCTCTTTTCAACCACCTGTGCCTACCTTCCACACCATGGCACAAAAACGGGTACAAAGTGCCCCAAGTGGTTAGAAACTGACTAGCATGGGCCACCCAAACGTGGCCCCAAATTGTCCCCTTCCCATCCATGGTGCTCAAGAGTGCAGTGTGGCGGCACCAAAAGCGGCACATCGTGGGCATGCAGGAGGACGAAGGGGGGCGTAATCAATGGCGCCGCGTCAGCCCACTGCCGCACCTTGGGAAACTGACGCGCATCCGTCCGTCAGTGCAAAGGCCCGCAGCCGTTTAGGCAGCAGAGGCCTTTCGTCAGCGTTTCCAAAGTAAGGGTCCAGATTGTAACCCTGTTTGGGCACCCGGTGCCAAAGACAAAGCGCCGCGTAACAATGTTCCCAAAAAGCCTGCAAAACGGACCACAACCCCAGGTGCAGTTAACACTGACCTGCGTAATAGTCAGAAAAAGCCAAGGCTCAATGATGAGGAGGTTGTTGGGCAGCCTGTCACTGCATCCTTTGACACAGATGCACTGGCGGCTGCGGTATATAACACACTTTGTGCAAAACCGCCACCTGCTTGGTTCTCAGGAAACACAGGAGGTACATTACCTCCTGAGTATCACAATAAGATGATGGCATTGTCCCGCGAGTTACGGGAGCAAAAGGCTTACCAATTGCTGTATTTACAACACCTCGAACTCGAGGCATTGGTGAACAAAAAACTGCCTTCCACCTCCGTCCCAGACAGCACAGCAAGGCTGCTATATAAGTCAGTCGTTGGGGTAGAGCCCCCAACGAATTGGGTGGCAGAATGGCGGGCCACTTTGCCCGGTTCCAACACACCCAAGAATGGTGATGAGGACTGATCCAATCCATTTGTACTCCATTTGTAGGTGTACGTTCAATGTTTTCTCCTGCCTGTTTTCCATGTATGCACACCAGCAGCAAGCAGTAGCAGCATGCCGTGCAGTATGGTTCCCCCGTTCAAGATTTTTTGGTTTTTGCAATCAAAACAGAGCAGAGCCACCTCACCAATCAATATACTGTTTTGCAGGAGGTAACGACCTGTTTGGACAAAGCGCCTCCTATCCAAACAGGAGGCACTTCCTGTTTAACAGGAGGCTGGCTGCCTCCTGTTCTGCCTCCTGTTTTGCCTCCTGTTAGACAGGAGGCAGCCTCCTGTCCAACAGGAGGCAAAACGGAAGGCAGAACAGGAGGCAGAGCAGGAGGTGGCCATACAAAAATGACACACATCCTTAGTATATGGGTGGGTACAAACTTGCCGCAAATGGAATATGGGTGCTCTTTGTATGATGGGCTAGGCTAACCCACTTTGCCACGATGTGGTGTTGGACGATGGACGGGTGTTAAAAAAAAAAGAGGCCGTGAGTGTTACTTGAGAGTTTATAGTTGTGCTCACACTCCTTTCCACTGCACAACCGTGTCGTGAAGTTTTGGTTGAACATTGAGCAAAGTTTCGTGAACAACCCAAGTGTGTTTTGTGCATGTGTTTTTTAGCATTTGCACTGTTATCATCATGTGATACATCTGATGCCATGGCACACCACCCAGCACAGCACGTCCTCGAACAGTTTCTTTATGGTTTTTGCTTGCTAGTCCGGTTGGTTAACCACAAGGTTGTATCCTCCTCCTTAGATAGATGCATGGACAATGATGCCATTTCTAATGTCATCACTGCAGTCGAGTGGCCCTGAAGATATTTCAATACAATCCCTGGACCTGAGAAAAAATACTGACCGGCACCATGCAATCGTCCCAAATGCACTAGCACATAATTTCCAAGCATAGGAACTTGCCATGGGAAATGAATATGAGTGAGTGAGATACCGTTTAGAGTAGCTACCCCCCCAATTTTAGATTTGTGGGCTAAATGCACCCGCCATATCCACATACCATGCAATGTACCCAAACGCACATGTGGACTTGAAATTGTTGTCAAGCGCAGGAACCTGCCATGGGAAATGAAGTGGTGAGGGGGTGAGGCAACACTCCGACTAACTGCCCCTAGACTTTTGGACGGAATGCACCCACCATATCCACACACTATACAATCTACCCAAATGCACTGGCGGACTTGAAATTGTTGCCAAGTGCAAGAACGTGCCATGGAAAATGTAAATGAAGTGGTGAGGGGGTGAGGCAACACTACAAGTAGCTGCCGCCAGATTTGGACTAAATGGACCCGCCATATCCACGCACTATGCAATGTACATGTTTGTACAAGATTAGATGGGCCCTCCCCACCCTCCCCCGCGCCATCCATGAAGAACATGGAAGTTTATGGGTTGGTTTTGGGGGCTCCCATCAAATGAGCCTTTTTGTTGTGAGGGTGTACAGTGCCAAACATGGAAGACACCCTTAGTCTTTTTCTGCAAGCAAAGGTGTGTTGATGTGTGACCACTCTTGAACATAGGATGGGGCTTGCAAGCATCAGCTTGATTTTAGTTCCCCCTCCGCTTGACACTTGTCCATTCTGTTCCACCACAACTCTTACTAGTACTCCACGCCCAATCGGTGGTGTGGAGCATCTGTGCACTGGATCAAGTGGATGCGCTTTGGCTCCAGTCCATGTGGTTTTTGCAGTTGGCCAACACAAAGAGCAGCATCTGATGAGAAAATGGCGGACACAGGGCACTGAAGCTGGTGGTGTGTGATCTGCACCCTGCGGAAGGTTGCTTGCTGCAGTTTCGTTTGGGCGATACATGTCGATACATTCGAAATCAAATGCGCACGTTCGCGGGCACTATCTCCCCTCTTTTGGCTCTGTGGGAAGTGCTGTCTCTAGACGGTTGTGGCGGGTAGGGGTGGGGATACTCTGAGGTTTGGTTTGCTCCCCAGGACTAGCAACGTTCCCTTGCTGGCCATCAGGTACGTGTTTAGACATTTATCTGTGGACCGATACGGAGGGCGATGATTGCGATCACTACAGTTCCTCCAACTTTTGCAATGTGACTGGGGGCTATGGTCCCGGATGGCAGAGCACCTTTGGAACGTTTGCGGAATATGCGGTAGATGGGAAGGATGCGACGCAAGCCTGCTGTGCTTGTGGGGGCGGTCTGAGAGGTTTCTGTGTGGGTGTGTTGGGTTGTGTCTATAGATTGTGAGGCAAACTGAACTTTGAAGCGGCCTCAGGCCACCCGCCTGTTTTGCTCACCCCAACCCAGGTGTGTGCACAGGTGCTGACCACAGGTTGCAGCCGCTCAGTTCTGCACATCGTCTCTTTCTGGGTTCAGCAACTGTGCAGTGCAGTGCATGTAGGATGTGTCTTTTCATCCATGTATGTGTGTGGGTGTGGGTGTATGTGGGTGTGCATGTGGGTGTGCATGTGTGTACATGTATGTGCACGCTAGGGCTGTTGGTTGCAGCCATGGCCGACTTTGACGTTTATGGTCGGTGCATTGACTGTGCTGTCCCCATTCATCCTGCTGGGCTCATACAGTGCCCACTAGGAGTGCAGATCAGCACTCACTGCAGAATGACATAGGTATGCGATGCAACTGTCGTCGCACTTCACCTGCAGCTGTCATATGTGTTTTGTATGAGACCAGACACCTGCACAGAGAACTTTGTACAGTACATTTTTCGCATTCCGGTTTCCCATATTGGCCGGGCCCACACAGGATGGTTGCAATATGCCAATTCGACAATATGGCATGTCTTGTTCTCATGGACAGAGGCCCACAGTTTGTGTTCTGATGTGTGTACAACAATACAGACACTTTTACCTCATCTCTCCTCCTCTTGGAGCAGTCGTCCATGTGCAGTGAGTGTGATTTGTTGAGCTGCATTAACAATGGACCAACGTCCTTTGTGCATGTATAGTCAACTGTGGGCCTCCAAGTCGCAAGGGAATGGATTTCAGTGACTGCCAATATGCATATGGTGGGGCATGCACTCCGAAATGTCTGACGGGGTACGCTCCCTCGTACTCTGAGGGCAGCCCCAGCGCACAATGTGGACTGGATGGAATGTGGCGCTATGGAGGAGCTTGTGTGGCAGGTGTGGCTTTGCATTATTCAGAAATTGTGCTGTGCAGTGCGCTGCCCACAGCTGACCTTGACCAATATACAGGTCGCACAGAAGACCTACAGAAGTCCTTTGAATGCGGGTCATGGTGAACCAGATTAGAGAGAGTCTATTGGGGTTCAATGAAGCCCAAACTTCAAGACTTTGTCACACACACACACACACACACACACACACACACACACACACACACATGCACACACACAATGCAGCAAAGAAAAAAGAAGAAGACTTTCTCAACAAGAATTCATGTACCTGGAGTGTAATCGATAACACGTATCATTGCAGTGGAGAGAGTTGTCGAAGAAATGCAATATTGATTTCACTCATGTGTTTCAGTCTTTCATCCTGTGAAATTGCATTGATTCAAGCAGTCACATCAGCGAGTGAACAATTGATATCACTAATACAGGTGCATGGCGAAGTCAGGAGTGCAAAATGTAACCAATAGAGAACCATAACAATCTCAGTCCCAAAGTGCACACACACACACACACAGGGATCCCCGGCTAACTCAAACGGGCTAAGCGCAGGTCTCGCAACCGAAAGGTCGTGGGATCGATCCCCGGTCTGGAGGCGGGCGGTGGCAGCCGAGCGTCAAGGGCATCCAGCTGGGGATATCGCCAAATTGAGTAGGCTGTCGCGGCCGCCTCGCTGCCGCGCGCACCACCAGCTGTGAAAGCCCCAATACACATACAATACACGGGGCAGCATGGCGATGAGGCTCGCTGAACTAATACCGTGGAGCTGGTCCGGCGGAAGCCACAGAGCTACCACCCCACTTCCAGCGAGCCAGGTTCTGGCCTAAGTGCATATCGCACGGTCGAGGCGCAATACAGGTACGCACCCCTGGCCTGCACCGTGGGCCTGCTATAATGGGGAGCGACCCGGCCCAAGGACGCCAGTGTGGCCATACAGGCTCAACTGGGAGACCTGGTAAAAAATGGTGAAGTTGCACACACACACACACACACACACACACACACACACACACACACACACAACCCCTGCATCACCTGTGTCAATGTCGTTTGGGCAGGGGGTGCTGTGCAATGTCTATCAACGTTGAGATTGCCGTCTCGGCATTGAAGGACTGAGGTAGGGAATGTAAATCCATCGGTCGTCTTTTTGAACCCACAGGGGATGACTTCAGGGTTGTTGATGATAAGGGGTTTGACCTCTTTGCCTTGGAGTGTTTCCCCGTTGGTGGAGGACGTTTGGTACCCCATGTGGAGTGCTGGCGTTGTCGCTGTATTGCAGAATGTCTCCAGCGGCCACCAAGTGGGGGCTGGGGATGAGGAATAGGTTTGCCTGGGTAAGGTCCAACACACCAGGTTAACGCAACACAACACACACACACACACACACACACACACACACACACGTAGGACGGGACAAAGAGGCACTTACAAAAGTGCTGAGTGCTCAATTTTCGTCAGTTGACAGTCAAACAAGACAAAGCATGTTCGACGCCAATAGGCGCCTTTCGAAAAAAAAATAGACACTCAGAAACACACACACACACACACACACACACACACACACACACACACACACACACACACACACACACACACACACACACACACACACACACACACACACTATGCAAAGTCACTCAACACCAACACCCTGTAGGCAACAGGGCATGGCACCAGGAGAAACAGCTTGTCAGGCCACCAAACAGGTAGAGTAGAATTGGACTATGGGCTGGGCTCCTTTCTGAACTTTTCAAGATGCTGGATTTTGATGACTCAAAGGAAAGTGCAAAGGGGAGCGAGAAGGGGCGACACAAATTACCTCGAAGCGAGGTTGTTAGATCAAGCGCAGGCGCACGCCATAAACGTACCCCCCCTTTTGGGGGGTTATTCGTGTAACATACCCCAATGTGTGATGCCGGATGCCTGACCCCCGTGTAAAATCATCCCCATATGAATTTTTCGAGTTTGACCCCTCAGCCCCTCTCCATATCTGGATCCCGCTTTTTGGGGTGGGGGTGGGGGGGACGGGGGCCGCAACTTGGTTGGCTTAGGGCTTCGGCAGCCATGTAGCACCAATTATGCCCTCGTGTTGGCCCCGAAAAGCGCCGTTTTGGGCCACCCCCCAGAAAAAATAGCCCTTGGTGGGCAACCAACGGTGGCTTTTGGGTAACACCAGATTTGTTGCTGGGTGCACAGCTGTGTTGGGACACAGAACCAGGAAAGTCCAAGCTACCACTTGACGCCTGACATGGTCCACGGTGTTTTTTCAGCCGAATGTGGGAAGCCGCATCAAGACAATGTGGATTTTACCAGCTGTACTGATACTTTATTTGGTGGCACATGCAGTCCACAATGTGAGAAGGGATATCAGGGCAGCCCCAGGGCGAGTTGTGGCACGGATGGATCGTGGCAGTATGCAGGATCCTGTGCTCCAGGTATGCTCTGCCATTTCCCACCCACGTCCGGTGCTTGGCCTGTCCACTGCATTTCCCCTTCCCCAGATCCGTGCTCCCAGCTCGTCCCATCGCCATGCCTTCCCTGCTCCATCATTTGGTGACTTCAGGCGCTCCTGGAAAGTGACCTGCAAATGTCACCATTTTGCTGGTCATGCGTGCAAAGCGTCTGCCTCTTCCTCTTTAGTTTGGTTTCAGGCACTTCTACAAGAAGACTAAGTGTTACAAGCGCTTGTGGAACCCCCACAACCACATTATTTGATTTGTGAACAGCAAGCACAGGAAGTGCATGGGACCACCCAATTTACTGATTCTAGGGTGCATCCTAGCCTCGTAGAGCGGGTGAGACCATGCGGCAACATCAGCCGCGGTAGGGTTCCCGGTTTTTTTTTCCGCACGTGGACACATAGTGCCTTCGGGTGGCAGTAGAATTGGTCAACCTATTTTCAATCACACACCTCAACCGGGTAGGAACAATCACAGGTGTGCCCACGGGAAGGACACCCCAAGCAAGTTTCCGGGTCAGTGTGCAAGGCACTACAAAAGCAGCGAAATGGATCAATCTCATCCGCACATACACCACAACTGCGGTGCAGTAAAAACAGACGTTCTGCACGCATCCCTCTGTGCGCCATGCGAACCAAGGAGCCCTAAACGTTGGCTGACCACGCCAGACCCAGACCCAGCCCGAGCGCTCGCCTGCGTGGACCTACATCCCACTCAGCTGGCCCAAACATGCGAACCAAGCTCAGGGCAACAGGGGGCAACACACCAGGAATCAGTCGCCAAATGCAACCAGAAGTCACTCCAACTATACCCGGATGAAGACATAGGTGAGAAAACAAGGCGAAAAGGCTCTCATTGGAAATGAAGCTACACACAAAGCTGCACACACAATCCTAGAAGCCCCAGGAATGGTTGTCCTACAGCTGGCATGCAGATATAAATCCTCCAACAGACATTTCTAGTTGCTATACTGCCGGGCTGACATGACACCTACCATAGCGTGCCGCCACCCCAACACAGACCCCTCTTTTTACCCCAAGTGGACTACACAATTTGACCCTCAACTGCCGATTGGGCACCCTTCATCAACAATACCCTTGTACAGACGGCAGCATCGCTGTTATCTCCGATGTGCACTCCTTGCAGCACTGTCTGGCACACTTGATGCTCTTCTGGATCTTTTTCTCTCACTGTTTGTTTGGTGCACATCACCTTTTACAATTCATCACTTGGAAACAGTTATGGCGGGTCTCATCCTAGGCGTCGCCAAATCTTTCCAATTATCCGAATGAAGGTGCACATACAAGGAGACACTGTCAACACATTCGTCCGCAAGGGATGATTGGTGTACTCAAACCTGCACAGCACAAACATCATGGAATAACATTAGTAGATTTGTTTTAACTGCCTAGGCCCCAGACAACAATGACTACCCCTCGTCCACCCTCAACTTAATTGTGATTGCATGCACTACCAGTCACAAAGTTCAAGTTCCCACCAAGAAAAAAAAACACACAACCTGCCTAGGCCCCACTGCAGGACCCTGATGGAACAGATACTTGAAACCATACCTGCTGAGGCCCCACTTCAAGGCTTGGTAGAAGAAACACCTAAAGCATATTACTACCCAGGCCCCACTGCGGGGCTTTGGTTCAACGCACAGGCAAAGTGCACAACCACCGAGGCCCCACTGCAGGGCCCTTGCGGAATAACCTTCCAATAAAGCCCTCCCCAGACCCACACCAGTGTCTTCTTCAGGGATCACCTCTTTAGGGGCACCAAAGAGACAAGGTCTATGGGGTAGGAACCAGCTGGCAAACCGCATCTGTTTTGTCGTTTGCCCACCCAAGCACCACCAAGCACGCACGCAAGCAAGGGCCCCAAGAGGTCTCTGTAAAGGGATGCGGGGAAGGGCACAATCAAGAGAGGTTTGCTGCACCCGGCACCACTAGCAGTCAGAACCAGTGGCCCCCAAGCCTCGGAAGGCCCAGTAAGCTGCACTTGGCGGGCATCTAGTCGGTACACAGGGTGAGGGGCATATAAAGGACGGGGGAAATCCTCCAACACCTGAGGCAATGGGCCGATAGCCCCCCCCCCCCCGCCCACACATAACTCATATGGTAACCCCCCACCACCACACACAGATGAAAACACACAGAAGCGCGCCCTCGGTCCCTGCGGACCATGGCTGTGGCGATTGGGTACTCAACCATGGCCGTAGGTGGGCCTCTGGGTTCACAACTTCACTGTCATGGAAATGACTGAATGTGAAGCATGTGCACCGGTGTGGGAGGGCAGACGCCCCACTTGTGGGTAGGGGGACAACTGTTCCACTCTCACCGACCAAACATACGTTGCCCCACCAGCCTGGGATGCATTTCCTCCTGGCAAGTCAAACCATTTCGTACACCAATTGGCACCGTTACCCGGCCTTTATTTCAATCTCACCATTATTTCACTGCAGTTTCACTGAACTGCATCAGCAATCACCCCGGCAGGATGTGAACCACAGTTATTCATCCAGGGTGTCTGGCACAGAAAACAGGGAGACCAACAATTGTTTGCATAGGAGTGCAACTCCGTGCACTCCGCAAAAATAGCTGCCGGCGACTGAGGGGTGCGTGACTGGCCTGTTTGTTGGGGTTGTGCGACCCCTACTCTTACTGTGTCTTCTGTGATTGGGTGTGTGCGTGCAGATGTCAGTATTTCGTCGGGATCATGCACTGCACCACCATTGCCTTCCACAGCCCCACCGCTTGCACAGCCCCGCGGGGGAGGGAAACTTGCATCCCCACTCGTGAGCAGGTCTGCACGCTGTCACTGTCTGCCAGAGCATGGGTGGAAGCGGTGGAAGTGGTGGAAGCGAAAACAGATTGTCGGCAGTGCAAAGTTCTGCTCAGAACTGCCGGTGCTGTTGCGTAGGCTGAGGTGCGGCGTGAAACCCCGTCATTTAGCAATTTGCCTCTGCAAGATGCTCCACTGGCCGCATCCCACTCAAAATAATGCCAGTGATGGTGCGTGTAACAGGCTGCACCTCGCCCTTCACAAAATGGCCCCAGCTCTTAGTCTGATGTATGGGAGTCTGAGACTTTCTGTGGGCAACCAGAAATTTGCTCTGAGGGGGGGGGGGGAGGCCTCTGGAGCCCCAGGATGGTGGGGGGTGGGGGAGGTTGAGAAAATGGGTTACCAAGTCCAAGAGCCAATTTCGTTTGTTTTCACCCTCTGCTGATGGGTGGAAAAAAATTTTGGAAAATTTTTCGCCCCCCCTTTTGTATGTTCAAAATGATCAGGCGTCATGGGGATCATTTTGAGGTATGAATGTTGGGGTACCCACCAACGCCCCCCCCCCCCCCCCCCCCCGAGCACCCTCTCAGGACCCCCCTTCTCAGGCATGGTAAGGAGGCAGACTCTTTGGGTGCCCATGGTGGTGGGGGGGGGGTTGGAAAATGGGCTCCCAAGGCCCCCCACCCCTCAACCCAATTTTCTACCCACCTCCCAGCTACCACACCAAGCACAAGCAGGCGGCTGGGTAGGTTCCAGCAGGTGGCGGCAATCCCTGTGGCGGACACCTGAAAGTTCATTGTGCAACCCTCAAGACCCATGTGCAACCCTCATGGAAGCCACTTGCCCCTACCAGTCCCAGAAGCGTCACCCATTGCGCACAGTGAAGGCTTCAGTTGTATTGTCTTCAGTGTCTGCAGGGAAGTGTATGGAATGGGGGCTTTTGCACCGCTGGGGCCCACCACCCTGGGGTGGGGGGATGCCAGGTCGGATGGGCAGCCCCTGTGGTGGCTTTCTTTCTCTCTACAGAGGACTGTGGCCGTCCAAGCCGCGAAAATGTTGACTTCAGCCGCTGCACCACCAGTACATATGGCGCCTCCTGCGTTGCAGTGTGTGCACGTGGGTACGTAGGCAGCCCTACAGCAGTGTGTGAGAGTGCTGGCTCATGGCGTTACGGAGGATTCTGTGTTCAAGGCATGTTGTTGCTGTGTGTACGTTCGTGTGCACAGATTTGTACTGTGCGCATTAGTATGTCATTGAGGATTTTCTTTTGGGTTTACCCTCACGTCCTTCTTTGTTTGTGCGCAGCATCTCCCCCTTTGTTCTGCAGCGCTGGACGACATCCGCCTTGTAGGAGGCCCGAGTGCCTATGCCGGGCGTGTGGAGGTGAAGCACAAAGGGGTCTGGGGCACGGTCTGTGACGATTATTGGGATGATGCAGACGCAGCGGTGGTGTGCCGGTCGCTGGGCTATTCAGGTGGGAAAGCCCATTTACGTGCCCACTACGGCCAGGGAACGGGGCCAATCTTGTTAACTAAGATTGGTTGTACCGGGCGTGAGACGGATTTGGCGCAGTGCGACCGCCCTTTTCCCTGGGGCTTTGCGAATTGCCTTCATACAGAAGATGCATCGGTGACCTGTAAGGGTATGCAGTGTGTGACCGGCCCTGCGCTGTGTGTGACTGGCCCTGTGCTGTGTGTGACCGGCCCTGCGCTGTGTGTGACCGGCCCTGTGCTGTGTGTGACCGGCCCTGCGCTGTGTGTGACCGGCCCTGTGCTGTGTGTGACCGGCCCTGCGCCGTGTGTGACTGGCCCTGTGCTGTGTGTAACCGGCCCTGCGCCGTGTGTGACACTCTTTGCATTGCCCTCCCCCCTCCTCCACCCCCTCCAACCCCTGGGGCCGGGCACCTTGACATGGTGTGGAGGCATGGTGGGGTCTCCCCAGCGCGAACAGACCGGAACAGGGGGGCAGCCTCGCTGCCGCGGCTCAGCACTGCTCTAAAGATGTTTTGCCCATTCCCGGTAGGTCACCTGCCACGCTGAGATGCTGGGCGCTAGAGCGATCGGGTCATGGGAACAGGGGCTCTCACCACGTGCCGGGGATTTGGTGGTGGATAGCCCGTGTCCACCTCTGCTCAGCAAGCGGGAACGCTGTCGCCACTCCCAACCACCTGTGCAAAGGTTTGCTGTCACCTATCTAGAGCGGATAGTGGGGCGGGCATCCTGTGAACACCTATCCGGTGGAGACCCACTTTGGCACACCATCTGCGCTGTGCACGCTTAGTTTCCACCTGCTCCCTTTTTGCTCATCTGCGCTCTGTTTCCCAGCCGTCTGCCCGGCCTGGTCTGCTTCTCCTTGATCTATATACAGCAGGTGGTGGGGCGTCCTCCTATCAACACCTATCCGGTGGGGAGCCACTTAGGTACACCACCTGCACCTTGCACGTTTTGCTTGCGCTGTGCCTTCGTTTTGCACGTCCCTTGCTGTCCCCAAGGTCATGGGATACCTACCGTCAGTGTCCGACGATAAGACATGTCGCCTGGTGGACGCCTTGGTGGGTGGGGGCCTCGATGCGTCCTCTTGACCTGGGTTCCGAGCCCCGGGTTGGGTCTGTCGCCGAGGTGTCTCGGGTTCAGCAGGGGCGTTGGTTTGGAGACTAGGCCAAGCCCAATTCATTCGATGCCCGGGATGAACGTGGCTGGTCTAGTCTGTGATCTTGCATCTTTATCCGTGTGGTGGAGACACAGGGAGTGGGCACCCTTTCCTGGCTGTCTGGTGGCACGGGGCCTGCGCCGATCGCCGGCAGCTCCCCCCCCCCCCCCCCCGCATCATGTGCATTCAAACATGAATACCGGCGGTCCACACACCCCATCACAAATAGCCCCCTGTTGTGCCCCAGCTCCATCGCACAGAGGGCCATTTCGGACTCACGGGATTACACAAGTGGGGGTGGGTCCTGTTGCCAGAATTCCATGGCAGGCGCCGCAAGACAGCACCTCCATTGTAGTGGCGTGGTATTCTCGCCAGGCCCTGCTCGATATCACAGTCATCCCCAGGCCCTTTGTGCCCCCACTTCATTGCACTGAGAGGCGCCCTGCCCCCCATTGGCCATTCCTCTACTCTTCAGCTTCGGCACACGTGAGGCTTGTCGGAGGCCCTGATGCCTTCTCGGGGCGGGTGGAGGTCAAGTACCAGGGCCGCTGGGGCACGATCTGCGATGATATGTGGGATGATGCCGATGCTGCGGTGGTCTGTCGGTCGCTGGGTCTTGGGGGAGGCGCGGCGCATGTGAACGCTCTTCACGGACCTGGAAATGGGCCCATTTGGTTGGATGATGTGGAGTGCAGTGGCACTGAGAAGGATTTGGTGGAGTGCAGTCATGCGGGCTGGGCTGAAGTGAATGGCCAGCGTTGTAGCCATCGTGAAGATGCATCCGTCACTTGCGAAGGTGTAGCTCTGGGCATGATGGTACGGTCCCTTTTGACTCGATGAATACCCCTCAAAATGACAGCCCAAATACAGCAATTGGGACCGCCCCACACCACTGTCACCCTCTTCTGCCTCGGCGGTCCCGTTAGTAAATGCCGTGGGCAATGCCTCAATCTGCAACACGCCCCGCCCCCCATGCATTTCGGCTCTCTTGCATTTTGGGGTCTTTCCCTTCAAGACAGCCCTCGCCCATTCCCTACTTCATGTCCCCCTGCCCAGGTGGTGCAGGCGCAACCGCAACAAAGTGCCTTGCAGTGCTCGATCTGTCATGCATGAAAAATGGAGGGGGGGAACAACAAGGGGCGTTCATTCAGGTGAGGTCATGACATCCACGAGCATCCTGACACCGGATTGCATTTGGATGTTCAACGCCTTCCCAGGACTGGGAATGTCAGCCAAGGGTGATGAGCATCGCTGAATGTTTTGCTCGCACAGCGGTTATGTTTTGCAATCCTACAGTCAGCCTCTAATTGGGGTGTTACAATTCCCATCAGGTTTGTAGACTTTTCTTCGTGGGTGGGTTGGCATGGTGCCTTTTCAGTTGTTGAGGTGTGGTGCTGTCCTGTCAAATCCTCCTTGTGTAGACGTGAAAGTGTTTCTCATATGTTTTTGTGGTCAAGTACCACTTCACCTTGATCGTACAACGCAACGCACTGATAGCCCACAGATCATGTGTATGGAGTATTATAGGAAGAGGAAGAAGACGATAAGAGGTGAATGAACCCTATGGCATGGCCAATCAGATCAATTCGTTGGACCCCAGGCAAGGAAATGTGCCTGGCATTCAAGAAGGAATGTTCCTCCTTCAGTGATGTGATATTGTTGTTTTGGTGAGGAGTTAGAGTCGAGACCTCCGCTGTTGTATGCTTACCCCCCAGTTGCATGCCCCCTCCCCTTGTGGTACTTGCCCGCGCCCATGGTGGCGCTTCCCGCACACCTTGGGGTACCTGCCTCCCCTGGTGGTGACCCCTGGTGGACCAGCCCCCTCCCATGTTGGTACTGCCCTGATCTGGTAAAGCCACAAGACAGCCCTCTGCCACCTCCCCAAAGAACAACAACCAGCCCTCTGCCATATTTGGACCTCAGAGAGGGGCAGGAGGCTTGCAGTCCAGTGGTAGTGTTCATGCAATGCAGTGGCGACAGGAACAATGCTGATACAGTAGTGGGGCAGACAGGCATCAGCGAGAGGTGCTTCCCCTTGAAAGTGTTCTGCAGTGTGGCGATATTACGGGAGTGTGCACCATCATCTACACCCCAGTGCAGGCACTTCACTGCAGATGATTGCATGATGGGGCTCAGCGCCTTCTTGTGTTTGTGTGCATGCGCGTAATGCACCGCGTCCGTGTTGCCGCAGCCACAAGTCCAAGCCCCATTCCAAGCCTCAGCCCAAGCCCAAGTCCAGCGGAGCCCTCAACAACCCCAAGTCCAAGTCCCAGCCCCGGTATGTGGCCTTCCGCTGCTGCCGCGAAAGCCTCACATCGCACGCCCCTAGCGGAACACCATGGGGCCAGGCAACACGCTCCACACCGCCGCTTTGGTGCCGCAGTGGTTGCCGCCACTTGAGCCACTTTGCCGAAGCATTCGTCCCAAATTGGTGCGAGGCGGGTGCGCTATTGGCAGGGGTGCATTAGAAGGGAAGGGGCCTCAGAGGCGGCCCCAGAGGCGGTTAGGCGGGCGGTTGGAGGGGGTTGCCGAAGCGGTCCGGGCGGTTACTGTCAGTTACAAATGCCATTGAAGCTGGCACTTGCCGTCCGGGGGATAGTGCCTGGGCATAGGCTGGGCGGCCTAACGGAGGGGGGGTACCCTCCCCCCCTTCTAATGCATCCGTGGCTATTGGTGCCAGTGTACTTGCGCGCTCCGGTGGTGGTGTGTCGGCGCTGCCTTTGTGCCGCTTTGATGCTGCTCCCCCGGTGCAGCCCTCGTGCTGCGGTGGTCTTGTGTCGGTGCTGCGTGGGTGCTGCATCGGCGCTGCATTGATGGCGCACATCACCAGCGCCGTGGGGGCGGTCTTGAGGCGGCATCGGGGCCGCTGACCGTGTTTGCATTGGCCCGACTGCGTGTCGTTCCCCTCGGCCGCGTGGCCACGGGGACTGCCCCGCACAACTGTTCGTTCGCAGTGTCGCCCTCGCCATCGGCATCTCCATTACCCACGCCAGACCCTTCCTCTTCCCCGTCACCATCCGCGAGCGTGTCCCCATCGCCATCAGGTCGTCCCTGGGGGGCACGACGGGCTGGCCCAGGGCATTGCAGAGCAGCGCACTCCCGTTGAGGCAGGGCAGGGCAGGGCAGGGCAGGGCAGGGCAGGGCAGGGCAGGGCAGGGCGGGCAGCACGGTAGGGATCAGTGTTGCCCTTGCTGCGGAAGGCGCCATAAGAAAGTTGTTGTCGACGCTGGCCCACCGCAGCAATAATGCATACATGTGGTGGGGGGGGGGGGTTTTCGTGGCACTTTAATTTCGCGTTTCAAATTGACCGCGGAATTTCCCACGCGAAATTCAGGGTTCTCCGCGAATTTCTCGCACACCAGCGGTGCACGCTGTGGACTCTGGCGGGGGTTGATACACTGAACCAGGGGGCTCCGTGAAATTTCCCACAGCGAAATATACCACCGCGAATTTGACTTGCCGCGAATTTTATCCCCCCTCCCGTGCATGTCCATCTCATGTTGTCTGAATGATAGAACATATGGTTCTGCCCAGGCTGTGTACATGCAAGCCTGCCACCGACCCCTGCTACCCTCGTTACCCAGTCAGCCACAGGTTTTGGGTTGGCATTGGTAATGGTAATGGTAATAACCCTACCCGAACCTTACGTAAGTGATCCCTTCCCTCCAACCACCTGACCCCATTCCCCTGTGCCCTGGGACCCCCCCCCCCGTCTTTCAGCCACCTCCCTCTCGCCAGCCCCCACCAGCCCCCTTGGCCCCCCAACGTCAACCCTTCCATTGAGACCAGGGAAGTTCCCGGGTTGGGTTTTGGGGGGGCTATCGATCGAGCCCTTTGTTTTGGAGGGGCGGGGGCTAGCCAAGGGCTCTTGACCTTGATCCCCGGGTATGAGGCATCAGGTATCACGTGCCCCGGCGGAGGCTCCAACTCAGCCGGAGGCAGGCTGCCCCTCCGGATACAGTGCAGGACACTCCATCCTGCCAGAAGGGGCTGACGCAGGCGCGGCGTGGACAGCACCGGGCGCTAATCTGGACCACCCCCGGGCGTGGAGATTTGGGGCAGGGTTGTGGGTCATTGTGGTCCCCGCTGGCGCGTGCTGTTCTTGTGCTGCCCTGCGCGGGTCGTTCGTTGTGCGGCGGTCTGGCTGTTGGGGTTCGGTGCCCGGTCTGGCTGGCCATGCTGGCGGGTTCGTTTGTCTCTTGTGTCTGCGCGGTGGTGGCCTGGGGTGGGGCTTGTGGTGGTGACTGTATCACCCTTTCCTCATGGGGTTGTTCCTGGAAGTTTGGGGGGGGGTTGGCTCTGCGGTGTGCTGTGTTTCTTTCCGTGTTCCTGCCTGTACCACCTTTGGACTTGGGTGTTGAGTTCTGTGTGTGGTGCACAGCTAGTGGTAGCCCAGTTTCCCTTGATGCCGTGCCGTGCAGGGCAGTGCAGCTCAGTGCAGAGCAGTGCAGCTCAGTGCAGGGCAGGGCAGGGCAGGGCAGGGCAGGGCAGGGCAGTACAGCTCAGTGCAGCTCAGTGCATGGCAGTGCAGCTCAGTGCAGGGCAGGGCAGGGCAGGGCAGGGCAGGGCAGGGCAGGGCAGGGCAGTGCAGCTCAGTGCAGCTCAGTGCATGGCAGTGCAGCTCAGTGCAGTGCAGGGCAGTGCAGTGCAGTGCAGTGCAGTGCACTGCAGCTCAGTGCAGTGCAGTGCAGGGCAGGGCAGTGCAGCTGAGTGCAGTGCAGTGCAGTGCAGGGCAGGGCAGGGCAGTGCAGGACAGTGCAGGGCAGTGCAGGGCAGTGCAGGGCAGTGCAGGGCAGTGCAGCTCAATGCAGTGCAGTGCAGGGCAGTGCAGCTCACTGCAGTGCAGTGCAGTGCAGTGCAGGGCAGTGCAGCTCAGTGCAGTGCAGCTCAGTGCAGTGCAGTGCAGTGCAGAGCAGCTCAGTGCAGCTCAGTGCAGGGCAGTGCAACTCAGTGCAGTGCAGGGCAGGGCAGGGCAGGGCAGGGCAGGGCAGTGCAGGACAGTGCAGCTCAGTGCAGGGCAGGGCAGGTCAGTGCAGGGCAGTGCAGGGCAGTGCAGCTCAGTGCAGGGCAGGACAGTGCAGTGCAGGACAGTGCAGGGCAGTACAGGGCAGTGCAGTGCAGTGCAGGGCAGTGCAGTGCAGTGCAGGGCAGTGCAGATCAGTGCAGGGCAGTGCAGATCAGTGCAGGGCAGGGCAGTGCAGTGCAGGGCAGTACAGGGCAGTGCAGGGCAGTGCCGGGCAGGGCAGGGCAGTGCAGCTCAGTGCAGTGCAGTGCAGTGCAGTGCAGTGCAGTGCAGTGCAGTGCAGTGCAGTGCAGGGCAGTGCAAATCAGTGCAGGGCAGGGCATGGCAGTGCAGGGCAGTGCAGTGCAGTGCAGGGCAGTGCAGCTCAGTGCAGTGCAGTGCAGTGCAGTGCAGGGCAGTGCAGGGCAGTGCAAATCAGTGCAGGGCAGTGCAGTGCAGGGCAGGGCAGTGCAGGGTAGTGCCGGGCAGGGCAGGGCAGTGCAGCTCAGTGCAGTGCAGTGCAGTGCAGTGCAGTGCAGTGCAGTGCAGTGCAGTGCAAATCAGTGCAGGGCAGTGCAAATCAGTGCAGGGCAGTGCAGTGCAGTGCAGGGCAGTGCAGATCAGTGCAGGGCAGTGCAGATCAGTGCAGGGCAGGGCAGTGCAGTGCAGGGCAGTACAGGGCAGTGCAGGGCAGTGCCGGGCAGGGCAGGGCAGTGCAGCTCAGTGCAGTGCAGTGCAGTGCAGTGCAGTGCAGTGCAGTGCAGTGCAGTGCAGTGCAGGGCAGTGCAAATCAGTGCAGGGCAGGGCATGGCAGTGCAGGGCAGTGCAGTGCAGTGCAGGGCAGTGCAGCTCAGTGCAGTGCAGTGCAGTGCAGTGCAGGGCAGTGCAGGGCAGTGCAAATCAGTGCAGGGCAGTGCAGTGCAGGGCAGGGCAGTGCAGGGTAGTGCCGGGCAGGGCAGGGCAGTGCAGCTCAGTGCAGTGCAGTGCAGTGCAGTGCAGTGCAGTGCAGTGCAGTGCAAATCAGTGCAGGGCAGTGCAAATCAGTGCAGGGCAGGGCAGTGCAGGGCAGGGCAGGGCAGTGCAGTGCAGGGCAGGACAGTGCAGTGCAGGGCAGGGCAATGCAGCTCAGTGCATGGCAGGGCAGTGCAGGGCAGTGCAGGGCAGTGCAGGGCAGTGCAGCTCAGTTCATGGCAGGGCATGGCAGGGCAGTGCAGTACAGGACAGTGCAGGGCAGTGCAGCTCAGTGCAGTGCAGTGCAGGGCAGTGCAGGGCAGTGCAGTGCAGTGCAGTGCAGTGCAGGGCAGTGCAGATCAGTGCAGATCAGTGCAGGGCAGGGCAGTGCAGTGCAGGACAGTGCAGTGCAGGGCAGCGCAGTGCAGCTCAGTGCAAGGCAGTGCCGGGCAGGGGAGGGCAGTGCAGGGCAGTGCAGGGCAGTGCAGGGCAGCTCAGTGCAGGGCAGGGCAGCTCAGTGCAGGGCAGTGCAGGGCAGTGCATCTCAGTGCAGGGCAGTGCCAGGCAGGGCATGGCAGTCCAGGGCAGGGCAGTGCAGGGCAGTGCAGCACAGCGCAGTGCAGTGCAGTGCAGGGCAGTGCAGTGCAGGGCAGTGCAGTGCAGTACAGGGCAGGGCAGGGCAGGGCAGGGCAGGGCAGGGCAGGGCAGGGCAGGGCAGGGCAGGGCAGGGCAGGGCAGGGCAGGGCAGTGCAGCTCAGTGCAGCTCAGTGCAGGGCAGTGCATGGCAGTGCAGCTCAGTGCAGTGCAGCGCAGGGCAGCTCAGTGCAGTGCAGTGCAGGGCAGGGCAGTGCACTGCAGCTCAGTGCAGTGCAGTGCAGTGCAGGGCAGGGCAGTGCACCTCAGTGCATTGCATTGCATGGCATTGCAGGGCAGTGCAGTGCAGTGCAGCGCAGTGCAGCTCAGTGCAGGGCAGTGCAGTGCATTGCAGGGCAGTGCAGCTCAGTGCAGGGCAGTGCCAGGCAGGGCAGGGCTGTGCAGGACAGTGCAGCTCAGTGCCGTGCAGTGCAGGGCAGTGCCGTGCACTGCAGGGCAGTGCAGTGCAGTGCAGGGCAGTGCAGATCAGGGCAGGGCAGGGCATGGCAGTGCAGGGTCGTGCAGGGCAGTACAGGGCAGTGCAGTGCAGTGCAGGGCAGTGCAGCTCAGTGCAGGCTAGGGCAGCGCCTAGCAGTGGGCAAGGGAAAGGGTCTAGCAGCATCTGCAAGGGTCTGGTCATCTACTTTTGCTCTGTGCGAACTTGAACGACCAAGATCGAGACCTTGGACTCTTCACGCGTTCGTGGCTGTCGGACCGTGTGTTCCGTGCGTGCTTGCAAAAGCGGGAGGCGGCAGCGTTGCTAGCAATGGTGCGCTCCCATTGTGTTTCAGATCCCTCGTTTCATGTCCTGACGGGCGGTGACTGGCCTTATACCATGCCCGACCCGAAGGCTGTGATGCACGGACCCTTCGATTTCAGCGCATCCTCGTGGGTGATCCAGTGGAGGCTGAAGATCAGCGCCAGGACCGGTGAGAATGCAGTGATGCTCACGTTCCAGCCCACTGTCCAGACCACGAGCCAGTCCCCATATGTCATGCTCTGGGGCATTGGAAGAATGTCCGTCAATTTTATTTTGAGCCAGGACGACGCTTTGTTTTTTGAGCACCGCCCCGACACGTCGTATCACACGTACCAGATCAAGTACACCAAAGACCCCATGAAGTTTCAGGTCATTGTGGACGACTCTGTCGTGGCGGACGTCAGGTCCGCGGCTACGCTTGGTCTTGTGGATGCCATCATCGCCGGCCGATACATTGTGTCCGATCAGTACCATATCCACGGCACATGGGACTACACCTTCGTCAAAATTGACGGGGTTTGCATTGCAAGCTACGGCATCCCCCAGTGCCAACCCGGTGTGTACATGCAGCGCAGTTTGGATAGCTACAGGGCACTAGATTACATGTGAGGCGGTTGAGGACCCACAGATCCGCTGCAACTGAGTTGTACTGAGTCACAGACGGTGTCAGGAGTGGAAGCGTCCTATAAAGTCATGCAGCAGGTGGCTGCCCTAATTCATACGTCAGGTCATAGACTGTCAACACTTTTCCGCATGGTTATTGCCTCCTCCTTGTTATCCCCAGGGTTGCAATTTGCAAGCCCCCCCCGGTGTCGTCCCTGCATCCCTGTGCAGGGCGGTTCACCTGGCCTGAAAGGGGGGGGGGGGGCTTACAAGCAAAGGCCTCACCACTGTAGCAATGGCGATCCTAAGTCTCTGACAAGCCTTCATCAGAACACGGATTAGCACCCCAAAAACCTGCAACAACCCTCAGCATTATGTTAAGCTCAACACTTCATCCGCCAACCGCAGCCCTCAGTATCCAACAATGCAGGACAACCCCCCTGCAGCGTTGCTTCTACAGTCGTGATCCATTCGGATTATGGTGATGTGCTGTGGAATGATGTGTGACGAGGCGTTACGTGGCACGATGTAGGTGGTGTGATGTGATGTGATGTATGATGTGATGTTATGTGACATAGTTTGGCGTGACGTGACGTGATGTGGCGTGATGTGATGGAATGGGATGTGGTGTGGTGTGATGTGGTGTGGTGGGGTGTGGTGTGGTGTGGTGTGGTGTGGTGTGGTGTGCCGAAGGCGCTGTTACCAAAAGGCAAAAGGCCGGGATGTCTACCCACGGGTACAGGTAAACGGGCTGGGCTGTGTGTGTTGTGTGCGCGCTGTGTGTAAGTGTGTTGTGGCATAGCCGGACCAGTGCACTCTCGCACTTGGCCGACACTGCCTTGCCGACGCCTGCGCGCAGTCACACAGGGTCTCATTTGCCCACTGCACCTTGCGTGCCGCGCTGCACCACCAGTGCCTTCTGTGTGGTGCCGCACTGCTTGGTGCTCTGCACCACACTGCACTGTGTGTGCCCTGCTGCACTGTTGTTGTGGGCAGGGGGCAGTGGGCAGTGTAACGCACTGCCAGGCAGCCTGGGGGCTGTGGGCAGTGGAAATCGTGCTTCGCACTGCCGCATTGCCTGAGGGCAGTGGGGAGTGGTACTCCCGCCGCTCACTGCCCCCCTCCCTTGGGGCAGTGGGCCGGGCATCTCCTGCAATACACTGCCGCCCTGCCTGGGGCAGTGGGCAGTGGTACTCCTGCGACACACGGCGCCACGGCCTGGGGGCAGTGGGCAGTGGACCTCCTGCAACGCACTGCCTCACTGCCTGGGGGCAGTGGGCGGTGGGACTTTTGCAATGCGCTGCTCCACTGCCTGGGGGCAGGGGGCAGTGGATCTCCTGCAATGCACTGCCTCAATGCCCGGGGGCAGTGGGCAGATGAACTCCTGCAATAGACTGCCCCACTGCCTGGGGGCAGTGGGCAGTGGGCCTTCCGCAATGCACTGCCCCACTGCCTGGGTGCAGTGGGCGGTGCAACTTCTGCAATGCACTGCCTCACTGCCTGGGGGCAGTGGGCAGTGGAACTCCTGCTATACACTGCCTCACTGCCTGGGGGCAGTGGGCAGTGGACCTCCTGCAATACACTACCTCACTGCCCGGGGGCAACGGGCAGCGGACCTCCTGCAATGCACTGCCCCACTGCCCTGGGGGCAGTGGGCAGTGGACCTCCTGCAATGCACTGCCTCACCGCTTGGGGGCAGTGGGCAGTGGAACTCCTGCAATGCACTGCCGCACTGCCTGGGGGCAGTGGGCAGTGGACCTCCTGCAATGCACTGCCCCACTGCCTGGGGGCAGTGGGCAGTGGACCTCCTGCAATCCACTGCCTCACTGCCTGGGGCAGTGGGCAGTGCAACTCCTGCAATGCACTGCCTCACTGCCCGGGGCAGTAGACAGTGCAACTCCTGCAATGCACTGCCGCACTGCCTGGGGGCAGTGGGTAGTGGACCTCTTGCAATGCACTGCCTCACTGCCCGAGGGCAGTGGACAGTGCAACTCCTGCAATGCACCGCCTCACTGCCTGGGGGCAGTGGGCGGTGCAAGTTCTACAATGCACCGCCTCACTGCCTGGGGGCAGTGGGCAGTGCAACTCCTGCAATGCACTGCCTCACTGCCCTGGGGGCAGTGGGCAGTGGATCTCCTGCAATGCACTGCCTCCCTGCCTGGGGGCAGTGGGCAGTGTATCTCCTGCAATGTACTACCCCACTGTCTGGGGGTAGTGAGCAGTGGATCCCCTGCAATGCACTGCCCCACTGCCTGGGGGCAGTGGGCAGTGGAATTTCCTGCAATGCACTACCTCACTGCCTGGGGGCAGTGGACGGCGCAACTCCCGCAATGCACTGCCGCACTGCCTGGGGGCAGTGGGCAGTGCAACTCCTGCAACGCACTGCCGCACTACCTGGGAGCGGCGGGCAGTGCAACTCCTGCAATGCACTGCCTCACTGCCCGAGGGCAGTGGACAGTGCGACTCCTGCAATGCACTGCCTCACTGCCCGGGGGCAGTGGGCGGTGCAACCTCTACAATGCACGGCCTCACTGCCCTGGGGCAGTGGGCAGTGGAACTCCTGCAATGCACTGCCTCACTGCCTGGGGGCGGTGGGCAGTGCAACTCCTGCAATGCACTGCCTCACTGCCCGGGGGCAGTGGGCAGTGCAACTCCTGCAATGCACTGCCTCACTGCCCTGGGGCAGTGGGCAGTGGAACTCCTGCAATGCACTGCCTCACTGCCTGGGGGCAGTGGACGGCGCAACTCCCGCAATGCACCGCCGCACTGCCTGGGGGCAGTGGGCGGTGCAACTCCTGCAATGCACTGCCTCACTGCCCTGGGGCAGTGGGCAGTGCAACTCCTGCAATGCACTGTCTCACCGCCCTGGGGCAGTGGGCAGTGGAACTTCTGCAATGCACTGCCCCACTGCCTGGGGGCAGTAGACAGTGCAACTCCTGCAACGCACTGCCGCACTGCCTTGGAGCGGCGGGCAGTGCAACTCCTGCAATGCACTGCCTCACTGCCCGAGGGCAGTGGACAGTGCAACTCCTGCAATGCACTGCCTCACTGCCTGGGGGCAGTGGGCGGTGCAACTTCTACAATGCACGGCCTCGCTGCCCTGGGGCAGTGGGCAGTGGAACTCCTGCAATGCACTGCCTCACTGCCTGGGGGCAGTGGGCAGTGCAACTCCTGCAATGCACCGCCTCACTGCCTGGGGGCAGTGGACAGTGCAGCTTCTGCAATGCACTGCCTCACTGCCTGGGGGCAGTGGGCAGTGCAACTCCTGCAATGCACCGCCTCACTGCCTGGGGGCAGTGGACAGTGCAACTCCTGCAATGCACTGCCTCACTGCCTGGGGGCAGTGGGCAGTGCGACTCCTGCAATGCACCGCCTCACTGCCTGGGGGCAGTGGACGGCGCAACTCCCGCAATGCACTGCCGCACTGCCTGGAGGCAGTGGGCAGTGCAAGTCCTGCAATGCACTGCCTCACTGCCTGGGGGCAGTGGACAGTGCAACTCTTGCAATGCACTGTCACACTGCCCTGGGGCAGTGGGCAGTGGAACTTCTGCAATGCACAGCCCCACTGCCCGGGGGCAGTGCGCAGTGCAACTCCTGCAATGCACCGCCTCACTGCCCCGGGGCAGTGGGCAGTGCAACTCCTGCAATGTACTATCTCACTGCCTGGGCGCAGTGGGCAGTGGAACTCCTGCAATGCACTGCCCCACTGCCTGGGGCCAGTGGGCAGTGGAACCCCTGCAATGCGGGGCCTCACCGCCTTGGAGGCAGTGGGCAGTGCAACTCCTGCAACGCACTGCCTCACTGCCTGGGGGCAGTGGGCAGTGCAACTCCTGCAATGCACTGCCTCACTGCCTGGGGGCAGTGGGCAGTGCAACTCCTGCAATGCACTGCCTCGCTGCCTGGGGGCAGTGGGTAGTGCAACTCCTGCAATGCACTACCTCACTGCCTGGGGGCAGTGGGCAGTGGAACTCCCGCAATGCACTGCCTCACTGCCTGGGGGCAGTGGGCAGTGGACCTCCTGCAATGCACTGCCTTACTGTCTGGGGCAGTGGGCAGTGCAACTCCTGCAATACATTTTCGCACTGCCTGGGGGGCGGTGGGCAGTGCGACTCCTGCAATGCACTGCCTCGCTGCCTGGGGGCAGCGGGCAGTGTGACTCCTGCAATGCACTGCCTCACTGCCTGGGGGCAGTGGGCAGTGCAACTCCTGCAATGCACTGCCTCGCTGCCTGGGGGCAGTGGGCAGTGCAACTTCTGCAATGCACTGCCTCACTGCCCTGGGGCAGTTGGCAGTGGAACTCCTGCAATGCACTGCCCAACTGCCTGGAGGCAGTGGGCAGTGCAACTCCTGCAATGCACTGCCTCACTGCCTGGGGGCAGTGGGCAGTGCAGCTTCTGCAATGCACTGCCTCAGTGCCCTGGGGCAGTGGACAGTGGACCTCGTGCAATGCACTGCCTTACTCCCTGGGGGCAGTGGGCAGTGCAACTCCTGCAATGCACTGCCTCGCTGCCTGGGGGCAGTGGGTACTGCAACTCCTGCAATGCACTGCCTCGCTGCCTGGGGGCAGTGGGCATTGGAACTCCTGCAACACACTGCCGCACCGCCAGGGGGCGGTGGGCAGTGGAACTCCCGCAATGCACTGCCTCACTGCCTGGGGGCAGTGGGCAGTGGACCTCCTGCAATGCACTGCCTCACTGTCTGGGGCAGTGGGCACTGCAACTCTTGCAATACACTGCCGCACTGCCTGGGGGGCGGTGGGCATTGCAACTCCTGCAATGCACTGCCTCGCTGCCTGGGGGCAGTGGGCAGTGCGACTCCTGCAATGCACTGCCTCGCTGCCTGGGGGCAGTGGGCAGTGCAACTTCTGCAATGCACTGCCTCACTGCCCTGGGGCAGTTGGCAGTGGAACTCCTGCAATGAACTGCCTCACTGCCTGGGGGCAGTGGACAATGCAACTTCGGCAATGCACTGCCTCACTGCCCTGGGGCAGTGGGCAGTGGAAGTCCTGCAATGCACTGCCCAACTGCCTGGAGGCAGTGGGCAGTGCAACTCCTGCAATGCACTGTCTCACTGCCTGGGGGCAGTGGGCAGTGGAACTCCTGCAATGCACTGCCCCACTGCCTGGGGGCAGTGGGCAGTGCAACTCCTTCAATGCACTGCCTCACTGCCCTGGGGCAGTGGGCAGTGGACCTCCTGCAATGCACTGCCTTACTGCCTGGGGGCAGTGGGCAGTGCAACTCCTGCAATACACGGCCGCATTGCCTGGGGGCAGTGGGCAGTGCAACTCCTGCAATGCACTGCCTCACTGCCTGGGGGCAGTGGACAGTGCAACTCCTGCAATAGACTGCCGCACTGCCTGGGGGCAGTGGGCAGTGCAACTTCTATAATGCACGGCCTCACTGCCTGGGGGCAGTGGGCAGTGGAACTCCTGCAATGCACCGCCTCACTGCCTGGGGGCAGTGGACAGTGCAACTCCTGCAATGCACCGCCTCACTGCCCTGGGGCAGTGGGCAGTGAAACTCCCGCAATGCACTGCCGCACTGCCCTGGGTCAGTGGGCAGTGCAACTCCTGCAATAGACTGCCGCACTGCCTGGGGGCAGTGGGCAGTGCAACTTCTATAATGCACGGCCTCACTGCCTGGGGGCAGTGGGCAGTGGAACTCCTGCAATGCACCGCCTCACTGCCTGGGGGCAGTGGACAGTGCAACTCCTGCAATGCACCGCCTCACTGCCCTGGGGCAGTGGGCAGTGAAACTCCCGCAATGCACTGCCGCACTGCCTGGGGGCAGTGGGCAGTGCAACTTCTATAATGCACGGCCTCACTGCCTGGGGGCAGTGGGCAGTGGAACTCCTGCAATGCACCGCCTCACTGCCTGGGGGCAGTGGACAATGCAACTTCGGCAATGCACTGCCTCACTGCCCTGGGGCAGTGGGCAGTGGAACTCCTGCAATGCACTGCCCAACTGCCTGGAGGCATTGGGCAGTGCAACTCCTGCAATGCACTGCCTCACTGCCTGGGGGCAGTGGGCAGTGGAACTCCTGCAATGCACTGCCCCACTGCCTGGGGGCAGTGGGCAGTGCAACTCCTTCAATGCACTGCCTCACTGCCCTGGGGCAGTGGGCAGTGGACCTCCTGCAATGCACTGCCTTACTGCCTGCGGGCAGTGGGCAGTGGAACTCCCGCAATGCACTGCCGCACTGCCTGGGGGCAGTGGGCAGTGCAACTCCTGCAATGCACTGCCTCACTGCCCTGGGTCAGTGGGCAGTGCAACTCCTGCAATAGACTGCCGCACTGCCTGGGGGCAGTGGGCAGTGCAACTTCTATAATGCACGGCCTCACTGCCTGGGGGCAGTGGGCAGTGGAACTCCTGCAATGCACCGCCTCACTGCCTGGGGGCAGTGGACAGTGCAACTCCTGCAATGCACCGCCTCACTGCCCTGGGGCAGTGGGCAGTGAAACTCCCGCAATGCACTGCCGCACTGCCTGGGGGCAGTGGGCAGTGCAACTCCAACTCCCGCAATGCACTGCCTCACTGCCTGGGGGCAGTGGGCAGTGGACCTCCTGCAATGCACTGCCCCACTGCCTGGGGGCAGCGGGCAGTGCAACTCTTGCAATGCACTGCCTCACTGCCCTGGGGCAGTGGGTAGTGGACCTCCTGCAATGCACTGCCTCACTGCCTGGGGGCAGCGGGCAGTGGAACTCCTGGAATGCACTGCTGCACTGCTTGGGGGCAGTGGACAGTGCAACTTCTGCAATGCACTGCCTCACTGTCCCAGAGCAGTGGGCAGTGGAACTCCTGCAATGCACTACCTCTCTGCCCTGGGGCAGTGGGCAGTGGAACTCTTGCAATGCACTGCCTCACCGCCTCTGCCTGGGGGCAGCGGACAGTGCAACCTCTGCAATGCACTGCCTCACTGCCCTGGGTCAGTGGGCAGTGCAACTCCTGCAATACACTGCCGCACTGCCTGGGGGCAGTGGGCAGTGCAACTCCTGCAATACACTGCCTCACTGCCTGGGGGCAGTGGGCAGTGCAACTCCAACTCCTGCAATGCACGGCCTCACTGCCTGGGGGCAGTGGGCGGTGCAACTTCTACAATGCACTGTCTCACCGCCCTGGGGCAGTGGGCAGTACAACTCCTGCAATGCACTGCCTCACTGCCCTGGGGGCAGTGGGCAGTGGAACTCCTGCAATGCACCGCCTCACTGCCTCGGGGCACTGGGCAGTGCAACTCCTGCAATGCACTGCCTCACTACCCTGGGGGCAGTGGACAGTGCAACTCTTGCAATGCACTGCCTCACTGCCTGGGGGCAGTGGGCAGTGCAACTCCTGCAATGCACTGCCTCACTGCCCTGGGGGCAGTGGACAGTGCAACTCCTGCAATGCACTGCCTCGCTGCATGGGGGCAGTGGGCAGTGGAACTCCTGCAATGCACTGCCCCACTGCCTGGGGGCAGTGGGCAGTGCAACTCCTGCAATGCACCGCCTCGCTGCATGGGGGCAGTGGGCAGCGGAACTCCTGCAATGCACTGCCTCACTGCCTGGGGGCAGTGGGCAGTGCAACTCCTGCAATGCACTGCCTCACTGCCTTGGGGCAGTGGGCAGTGCAACTCCTGCAATACACTGCCGCACTGCCTGGGGGCAGTCGGCAGCGCAACTCCTGCAATGCACTGCCGCACTGGCTTGGGGGCAGTGGGCAGTGGACCTCCGGCAATACACTGCCGCACTGCCTGGGGGCAGTGAGCAGTGCAGCTCCTGCATTACTCTGCCCCACTGCCTGGGGGCAGTGGACAGTGCAACTCCTGCAATGCACTGCCTCACTGCCCTGGGGGCAGTGGGCAGTGGAACTCCTGCAATGCACTGCCTTACTCCCTGGGGGCACTGGACAGTGCAACTCCTGCAATGCACCGCCCCACTGCCTGGGGGCATTGGGCAGTGCAACTTCTGCAATACACTGCCGCACTGCTGGGGGGCAGTGGGCAGTGGAACTCCTGCAATGCACTGCCTCACTGCCCTGGGGCAGTGGGCAGCGGAACTCCTGCAACGCACTGCCTCACTGCTTGGGGGCAGTGGGCAGTGCAACTCCTGCAATGCACTGCCTCACTGCCTGGGGGCAGTGGGCAGTGCAACTCCCGCAATGGGTGGTCGGAGTGTAGTGCTGGGCCTGTGGGGATGTACTACTGGGCGCACCGGCCTGGGGGGATGGGGAGTCCAGCCCAGGGGTTGGTCGGGGCATCCTTCAGGGCCTATGGGGGGCCATCATCTTCGGAGAACCGGGCGCACCGGCCTGGGGGGGACGGGGAGTCCAGCCCAGGGGGTGGTCGGAGCCTCCTGCCAGGCCTACGGGGGGCCACCTTCTTCAGAGAACCGGGCGCACCGGCCCGGGGGGGACGGGGAGTCCTGCCCAGGGGGTGTTGGGAGTCTCCTGCCAGGCCAATGGGGGGCCATCTTCTTCAGAGAACCGGGCGCACCGGCCCGGGGGGGTCGGGGAGTCCTGCCCAGGGGGTGTTCGGAGTCTCCTGCAAGGCCAGTGGGGGGCCATCTTCTTCAGAGAACCGGGCGCACCGGCCCGGGGGGGACGGGGAGTCCTGCCCAGGGGTCGTTCGGAGCCTCCTGCCAGGCCAATGGGGGGCCATCTTCTTCAGAGAACCGGGCGCACCGGCCTGGGGGGGACGGGGAGTCCTGCCCAGGGGGTGTTCGGAGTCTCCTGCAAGGCCAGTGGGGGGCCATCTTCTTCAGAGAACCGGGCGCACCGGCCCGGGGGGGACGGGGAGTCCTGCCCAGGGGGTGTTCGGAGTCTCCTGCCAGGCCAATGGGGGGCCATCTTCTTCAGAGAACCGGGCGCACTGGCCCGGGGGGGACGGGGAGTCCTGCCCAGGGGGTGTTCGGAGTCTCCTGCCAGGCCAATGGGGGGGCCATCTTCTTCAGAGAACCGGGCGCAGCGGCCCGGGGGGGACGGGGAGTCCTGCCCAGGGGGTGTTCGGAGCCTCCTGCCAGGCCAATGGGGTGCCATCTTCTTCAGAGAACCGGGCGCACCGGCCCGGGGGGGACGGGGAGTCCTGCCCAGGGGGTGTTCGGAGTCTCCTTCCAGGCCAGTGGGGGGCCATCTTCTTCAGAGAACCGGGCGCACCGGCCCGGGGGGGACGGGGAGTCCTGCCCAGGGGGTGTTCGGAGCCTCCTGACAGGGCAATGGGGGGCCATCTTCTTCAGAGAACCGGGCGCACCGGCCTTGGGGGGACGGGGAGTCCTGCCCAGGGGGTGTTCGGAGTCTCCTGCAAGGCCAGTGGGGGGCCATCTTCTTCAGAGAACCGGGCGCACCGGCCCGGGGGGGACGGGGAGTCCTGCCCAGGGGGTGTTCGGAGTCTCCTGCCAGGCCAATGGGGGGCCATCTTCTTCAGAGAACCGGGCGCACCGGCCCGGGGGGGACGGGGAGTCCTGCCCAGGGGGTGTTCGGAGTCTCCTGCAAGGCCAGTGGGGGGCCATCTTCTTCAGAGAACCGGGCGCACCGGCCCGGGGGGGACGGGGAGTCCTGCCCAGGGGTCGTTCGGAGCCTCCTTCCAGGGCCAATGGGGGGCCATCTTCTTCAGAGAACCGGGCGCACCGGCCTGGGGGGGACGGGGAGTCCTGCCCAGGGGGTGTTCGGAGTCTCCTGCCAGGCCTACGGGGGGCCACCTTCTTCAGAGAACCGGGCGCACCGGCCCGGGGGGGACGGGGAGTCCTGCCCAGGGGGTGTTCGGAGCCTCCTGCCAGGGCAATGGGGGGCCATCTTCTTCAGAGAACCGGGCGCACCGGCTTGGGGGGGACGGGGAGTCCTGCCCAGGGGGTGTTCGGAGTCTCCTGCCAGGCCAATGGGGGGCCATCTTCTTCAGAGAACCGGGCGCACCGGCCCGGGGGGGACGGGGAGTCCTGCCCAGGGGGTGTTCGGAGTCTCCTGCAAGGCCAGTGGGGGGCCATCTTCTTCAGAGAACCGGGCGCACCGGCCCGGGGGGGACGGGGAGTCCTGCCCAGGGGTCGTTCGGAGCCTCCTGCCAGGCCAATGGGGGGCCATCTTCTTCAGAGAACCGGGCGCACCGGCCTGGGGGGGACGGGGAGTCCTGCCCAGGGGGTGTTCGGAGTCTCCTGCAAGGCCAGTGGGGGGCCATCTTCTTCAGAGAACCGGGCGCACCGGCCCGGGGGGGACGGGGAGTCCTGCCCAGGGGGTGTTCGGAGTCTCCTGCCAGGCCAATGGGGGGCCATCTTCTTCAGAGAACCGGGCGCACTGGCCCGGGGGGGACGGGGAGTCCTGCCCAGGGGGTGTTCGGAGTCTCCTGCCAGGCCAATGGGGGGGCCATCTTCTTCAGAGAACCGGGCGCAGCGGCCCGGGGGGGACGGGGAGTCCTGCCCAGGGGGTGTTCGGAGCCTCCTGCCAGGCCAGTGGGGGGCCATCTTCTTCAGAGAACCGGGCGCACCGGCCCGGGGGGGACGGGGAGTCCTGCCCAGGGGGTGTTCGGAGTCTCCTTCCAGGCCAGTGGGGGGCCATCTTCTTCAGAGAACCGGGCGCACCGGCCCGGGGGGGACGGGGAGTCCTGCCCAGGGGGTGTTCGGAGCCTCCTGACAGGGCAATGGGGGGCCATCTTCTTCAGAGAACCTGGCGCACCGGCCTTGGGGGGACGGGGAGTCCTGCCCAGGGGGTGTTCGGAGTCTCCTGCAAGGCCAGTGGGGGGCCATCTTCTTCAGAGAACCGGGCGCACCGGCCCGGGGGGGACGGGGAGCCCTGCCCAGGGGGTGTTCGGAGTCTCCTGCCAGGCCAATGGGGGGCCATCTTCTTCAGAGAACCGGGCGCACCGGCCCGGGGGGGACGGGGAGTCCTGCCCAGGGGGTGTTCGGAGTCTCCTGCAAGGCCAGTGGGGGGCCATCTTCTTCAGAGAACCGGGCGCACCGGCCCGGGGGGGACGGGGAGTCCTGCCCAGGGGTCGTTCGGAGCCTCCTTCCAAGGCCAATGGGGGGCCATCTTCTTCAGAGAACCGGGCGCACCGGCCTGGGGGGGACGCGGAGTCCTGCCCAGGGGGTGTTCGGAGTCTCCTGCCAGGCCTACGGGGGGCCACCTTCTTCAGAGAACCGGGCGCACCGGCCCGGGGGGGACGGGGAGTCCTGCCCAGGGGGTGTTCGGAGCCTCCTGCCAGGGCAATGGGGGGCCATCTTCTTCAGAGAACCGGGCGCACCGGCATGGGGGGGACGGGGAGTCCTGCCCAGGGGGTGTTCGGAGTCTCCTGCCAGGCCAATGGGGGGCCATCTTCTTCAGAGAACCGGGCGCACCGGCCCGGGGGGGACGGGGACTCCTGCCCAGGGGGTGTTCGGAGTCTCCTGCAAGGCCAGTGGGGGGCCATCTTCTTCAGAGAACCGGGCGCACCGGCCCGGGGGGGACGGGGAGTCCTGCCCAGGGGTCGTTCGGAGCCTCCTGCCAGGCCAATGGGGGGCCATCTTCTTCAGAGAACCGGGCGCACCGGCCTGGGGGGGACGGGGAGTCCTGCCCAGGGGGTGTTCGGAGTCTCCTGCAAGGCCAGTGGGGGGCCATCTTCTTCAGAGAACCGGGCGCACCGGCCCGGGGGGGACGGGGAGTCCTGCCCAGGGGGTGTTCGGAGTCTCCTGCCAGGCCAATGGGGGGCCATCTTCTTCAGAGAACCGGGCGCACTGGCCCGGGGGGGACGGGGAGTCCTGCCCAGGGGGTGTTCGGAGTCTCCTGCCAGGCCAATGGGGGGGCCATCTTCTTCAGAGAACCGGGCGCACCGGCCCGGGGGGGACGGGGAGTCCTGCCCAGGGGGTGTTCGGAGTCTCCTGCCAGGCCAATGGGGGGCCATCTTCTTCAGAGAACCGGGCGCACCGGCCCGGGGGGGACGGGGAGTCCTGCCCAGGGGGTGTTCGGAGTCTCCTGCAAGGCCAGTGGGGGGCCATCTTCTTCAGAGAACCGGGCGCACCGGCCCGGGGGGGACGGGGAGTCCTGCCCAGGGGTCGTTCGGAGCCTCCTTCCAAGGCCAATGGGGGGCCATCTTCTTCAGAGAACCGGGCGCACCGGCCTGGGGGGGACGCGGAGTCCTGCCCAGGGGGTGTTCGGAGTCTCCTGCCAGGCCTACGGGGGGCCACCTTCTTCAGAGAACCGGGCGCACCGGCCCGGGGGGGACGGGGAGTCCTGCCCAGGGGGTGTTCGGAGCCTCCTGCCAGGGCAATGGGGGGCCATCTTCTTCAGAGAACCGGGCGCACCGGCCTGGGGGGGACGGGGAGTCCTGCCCAGGGGGTGTTCGGAGTCTCCTGCCAGGCCAATGGGGGGCCATCTTCTTCAGAGAACCGGGCGCACCGGCCCGGGGGGGACGGGGACTCCTGCCCAGGGGGTGTTCGGAGTCTCCTGCAAGGCCAGTGGGGGGCCATCTTCTTCAGAGAACCGGGCGCACCGGCCCGGGGGGGACGGGGAGTCCTGCCCAGGGGTCGTTCGGAGCCTCCTGCCAGGCCAATGGGGGGCCATCTTCTTCAGAGAACCGGGCGCACCGGCCTGGGGGGGACGGGGAGTCCTGCCCAGGGGGTGTTCGGAGTCTCCTGCAAGGCCAGTGGGGGGCCATCTTCTTCAGAGAACCGGGCGCACCGGCCCGGGGGGGACGGGGAGTCCTGCCCAGGGGGTGTTCGGAGTCTCCTGCCAGGCCAATGGGGGGCCATCTTCTTCAGAGAACCGGGCGCACTGGCCCGGGGGGGACGGGGAGTCCTGCCCAGGGGGTGTTCGGAGCCTCCTGCCAGGCCAGTGGGGGGCCATCTTCTTCAGAGAACCGGGCGCACCGGCCCGGGGGGGACGGGGATGCCTGCCCAGGGGGTGTTCGGAGTCTCCTGCCAGGCTAGTGGGGGGCCATCTTCTTCAGAGAACCGGGCGCACCGGCCCGGGGGGGACGGGGAGTCCTGCCCAGGGGGTGTTCGGAGCCTCCTGACAGGGCAATGGGGGGCCATCTTCTTCAGAGAACCGGGCGCACCGGCCTTGGGGGGACGGGGAGTCCTGCCCAGGGGGTGTTCGGAGTCTCCTGCAAGGCCAGTGGGGGGCCATCTTCTTCAGAGAACCGGGCGCACCGGCCCGGGGGGGACGGGGAGTCCTGCCCAGGGGGTGTTCGGAGTCTCCTGCCAGGCCAATGGGGGGCCATCTTCTTCAGAGAACCGGGCGCACCGGCCCGGGGGGGACGGGGAGTCCTGCCCAGGGGGTGTTCGGAGTCTCCTGCAAGGCCAGTGGGGGGCCATCTTCTTCAGAGAACCGGGCGCACCGGCCCGGGGGGGACGGGGAGTCCTGCCCAGGGGTCGTTCGGAGCCTCCTTCCAGGGCCAATGGGGGGCCATCTTCTTCAGAGAACCGGGCGCACCGGCCTGGGGGGGACGGGGAGTCCTGCCCAGGGGGTGTTCGGAGTCTCCTTCCAGGCCAGTGGGGGGCCACCTTCTTCAGAGAACCGGGCGCACCGGCCCGGGGGGGACGGGGAGTCCTGCCCAGGGGGTGTTCGGAGCCTCCTGCCAGGGCAATGGGGGGCCATCTTCTTCAGAGAACCGGGCGCACCGGCCTGGGGGGGACGGGGAGTCCTGCCCAGGGGGTGTTCGGAGTCTCCTGCAAGGCCAGTGGGGGGCCATCTTCTTCAGAGAACCGGGCGCACCGGCCCGGGGGGGACGGGGAGTCCTGCCCAGGGGGTGTTCGGAGTCTCCTGCCAGGCCTACGGGGGGCCACCTTCTTCAGAGAACCGGGCGCACCGGCCCGGGGGGGACGGGGAGTCCTGCCCAGGGGGTGTTCGGAGTCTCCTGCCAGGCCAATGGGGGGCCATCTTCTTCAGAGAACGGGGCGCACCGGCCCGGGGGGGACGGGGAGTCCTGCCCAGGGGGTGTTCGGAGTCTCCTGCCAGACCAATGGGGGGGCCATCTTCTTCAGAGAACCGGGCGCAGCGGCCCGGGGGGGACGGGGAGTCCTGCCCAGGGGGTGTTCGGAGCCTCCTGCCAGGGCAATGGGGGGCCATCTTCTTCAGAGAACCGGGCGCACCGACCTGGGGTGGACGGGGAGTCCTGCCCAGGGTGTGTTCGGAGTCTCCTGCCAGGCCAGTGGGGGGCCATCTTCTTCAGAGAACCGGGCGCACCGGCCCGGGGGGGACGGGGAGCCCTGCCCAGGGGGTGTTCGGAGTCTCCTGCAAGGCCTACGGGGGGCCACCTTCTTCTGAGAACCGGGCGCACCGGCCCGGGGGGGACGGGGAGTCCTGCCCAGGGGGTGTTCGGAGCCTCCTGCCAGGGCAATGGGGGGCCATCTTCTTCAGAGAACCGGGCGCACCGGCCTGGGGGGGACGGGGAGTCCTGCCCAGGGGGTGTTCGGAGTCTCCTGCAAGGCCAGTGGGGGGCCATCTTCTTCAGACAACCGGGCGCACCGGCCCGGGGGGGACGGGGAGTCCTGCCCAGGGGGTGTTCGGAGCCTCCTGCAAGGCCAGTGGGGGGCCATCTTCTTCAGAGAATCGGGCGCACCGACCTGGGGTGGACGGGGAGTCCTGCCCAGGGTGTGTTCGGAGTCTCCTGCCAGGCCAGTGGGGGGCCATCTTCTTCAGAGAACCGGGCGCACCGGCCCGGGGGGGACGGGGAGCCCTGCCCAGGGGGTGTTCGGAGTCTCCTGCAAGGCCTACGGGGGGCCACCTTCTTCTGAGAACCGGGCGCACCGGCCCGGGGGGGACGGGGAGTCCTGCCCAGGGGGTGTTCGGAGCCTCCTGCCAGGGCAATGGGGGGCCATCTTCTTCAGAGAACCGGGCGCACCGGCCTGGGGGGGACGGGGAGTCCTGCCCAGGGGGTGTTCGGAGTCTCCTGCAAGGCCAGTGGGGGGCCATCTTCTTCAGACAACCGGGCGCACCGGCCCGGGGGGGACGGGGAGTCCTGCCCAGGGGGTGTTCGGAGTCTCCTGCCAGGCCAATGGGGGGCCATCTTCTTCAGACAACCGGGCGCACCGGCCCGGGGGGGACGGGGAGTCCTGCCCAGGGGGTGTTCGGAGCCTCCTGCAAGGCCAGTGGGGGGCCATCTTCTTCAGAGAATCGGGCGCACCGGCCCGGGGGGGACGGGGAGTCCTGCCCAGGGGTCGTTCGGAGCCTCCTGCCAGGGCCAATGGGGGGCCATCTTTTTCAGAGAACCGGGCGCACCGGCCTGGGGGGGACGGGGAGTCCTGCCCAGGGGGTGTTCGGAGTCTCCTGCCAGGCCTACGGGGGGCCACCTTCTTCAGAGAACCGGGCGCACCGGCCCGGGGGGGACGGGGAGTCCTGCCCAGGGGGTGTTCGGAGCCTCCTGCCAGGGCAATGGGGGGCCATCTTCTTCAGAGAACCGGGCGCACCGGCCTGGGGGGGACGGGGAGTCCTGCCCAGGGGGTGTTCGGAGTCTCCTGCAAGGCCAGTGGGGGGCCATCTTCTTCAGAGAACCGGGCGCACCGGCCTGGGGGGGACGGGGAGTCCTGCCCAGGGGGTGTTCGGAGTCTCCTGCCAGGCCAATGGGGGGCCATCTTCTTCAGAGAACCGGGCGCACCGGCCCGGGGGGGACGGGGACTCCTGCCCAGGGGGTGTTCGGAGTCTCCGGCCAGGCCAATGGGGGGGCCATCTTCTTCAGAGAACCGGGCGCAGCGGCCCGGGGGGGACGGGGAGTCCTGCCCAGGGGGTGTTCGGAGCCTCCTGCCAGGGCAATGGGGGGCCATCTTCTTCAGAGAACCGGGCGCACCGGCCTGGGGGGGACGGGGAGTCCTGCCCAGGGGGTGTCGGAGTCTCCTGCCAGGCCAGTGGGGGGCCATTTTCTTCAGAGAACCGGGCGCACCGGCCCGGGGGGGACGGGGAGTCCTGCCCAGGGGGTGTTCGGAGTCTCCTGCCAGGCCTACGGGGGGCCACCTTCTTCAGAGAACCGGGCGCACCGGCCCGGGGGGGACGGGGAGTCCTGCCCAGGGGGTGTTCGGAGCCTCCTGCCAGGGCAATGGGGGGCCATCTTCTTCAGAGAACCGGGCGCACCGGCCCGGGGGGGACGGGGAGTCCTGCCCAGGGGGTGTTCGGAGTCTCCTGCCAGGCCAGTGGGGGGCCACCTTCTTCAGAGAACCGGGCGCACCGGCCCGGGGGGGACGGGGAGTCCTGCCCAGGGGGTGTTCGGAGTCTCCTGCCAGGCCAATGGGGGGCCATCTTCTTCAGAGAACCGGGCGCACCGGCCCGGGGGGGACGGGGAGTCCTGCCCAGGGGGTGTTCGGAGTCTCCTGCAAGGCCAGTGGGGGGCCATCTTCTTCAGAGAACCGGGCGCACCGGCCCGGGGGGGACGGGGAGTCCTGCCCAGGGGTCGTTCGGAGCCTCCTGCCAGGGCCAATGGGGGGCCATCTTCTTCAGAGAACCGGGCGCACCGGCCTGGGGGGGACGGGGAGTCCTGCCCAGGGGGTGTTCGGAGTCTCCTGCCAGGCCAATGGGGGGCCATCTTCTTCAGAGAACCGGGCGCACCGGCCCGGGGGGGACGGGGAGTCCCGCCCAGGGGGTGTTCGGAGTCTCCTGCAAGGCCTACGGGGGGCCACCTTCTTCTGAGAACCGGGCGCACCGGCCCGGGGGGGACGGGGAGTCCTGCCCAGGGGGTGTTCGGAGCCTCCTGCCAGGCCAATGGGGGGCCATCTTCTTCAGAGAACCGGGCGCACCGGCCTGGGGGCGACGGGGAGTCCTGCCCAGGGGGTGTTCGGAGTCTCCTGCAAGGCCAGTGGGGGGCCATCTTCTTCAGAGAACCGGGCGCACCGGCCCGGGGGGGACGGGGAGTCCTGCCCAGGGGGTGTTCGGAGTCTCCTGCCAGGCCAATGGGGGGCCATCTTCTTCAGAGAACCGGGCGCACCGGCCCGGGGGGGACGGGGAGTCCTGCCCAGGGGGTGTTCGGAGTCTCCTGCAAGGCCAGTGGGGGGCCATCTTCTTCAGAGAACCGGGCGCACCGGCCCGGGGGGGACGGGGAGTCCTGCCCAGGGGTCGTTCGGAGCCTCCTGCCAGGGCCAATGGGGGGCCATCTTTTTCAGAGAACCGGGCGCACCGGCCCGGGGGGGACGGGGAGTCCTGCCCAGGGGGTGTTCGGAGTCTCCTGCCAGGCCTACGGGGGGCCACCTTCTTCAGAGAACCGGGCGCACCGGCCCGGGGGGGACGGGGAGTCCTGCCCAGGGGGTGTTCGGAGTCTCCTGCCAGGGCCAATGGGGGGCCATCTTCTTCAGAGAACCGGGCGCACCGGCCTGGGGGGGACGGGGAGTCCTGCCCAGGGGGTGTTCTGAGTCTCCTGCCAGGCCAGTGGGGGGCCATCTTCTTCAGAGAACCGGGCGCACCGGCCCGGGGGGGACGGGGAGCCCTGCCCAGGGGGTGTTCGGAGTCTCCTGCAAGGCCTACGGGGGGCCACCTTCTTCTGAGAACCGGGCGCACCGGCCCGGGGGGGACGGGGAGTCCTGCCCAGGGGGTGTTCGGAGCCTCCTGCCAGGGCAATGGGGGGCCATCTTCTTCAGAGAACCGGGCGCACCGGCCTGGGGGGGACGGGGAGTCCTGCCCAGGGGGTGTTCGGAGTCTCCTGCAAGGCCAGTGGGGGGCCATCTTCTTCAGAGAACCGGGCGCACCGGCCCGGGGGGGACGGGGAGTCCTGCCCAGGGGGTGTTCGGAGTCTCCTGCCAGGCCAATGGGGGGCCATCTTCTTCAGAGAACCGGGCGCACCGGCCCGGGGGGGACGGGGAGTCCTGCCCAGGGGGTGTTCGGAGTCTCCTGCAAGGCCAGTGGGGGGCCATCTTCTTCAGAGAACCGGGCGCACCGGCCCGGGGGGGACGGGGAGTCCTGCCCAGGGGTCGTTCGGAGCCTCCTGCCAGGGCCAATGGGGGGCCATCTTCTTCAGAGAACCGGGCGCACCGGCCCGGGGGGGACGGGGAGTCCTGCCCAGGGGGTGTTCGGAGTCTCCTGCCAGGCCTACGGGGGGCCACCTTCTTCAGAGAACCGGGCGCACCGGCCCGGGGGGGACGGGGAGTCCTGCCCAGGGGGTGTTCGGAGCCTCCTGCCAGGGCAATGGGGGGCCATCTTCTTCAGAGAACCGGGCGCACCGGCCTGGGGGGGACGGGGAGTCCTGCCCAGGGGGTGTTCGGAGTCTCCTGCAAGGCTAGTGGGGGGCCATCTTCTTCAGAGAACCGGGCGCACCGGCCTGGGGGGGACGGGGAGTCTTGCCCAGGGGGTGTTCGGAGTCTCCTGCCAGGCCAATGGGGGGCCATCTTCTTCAGAGAACCGGGCGCACCGGCCCGGGGGGGACGGGGACTCCTGCCCAGGGGGTGTTCGGAGTCTCCGGCCAGGCCAATGGGGGGGCCATCTTCTTCAGAGAACCGGGCGCAGCGGCCCGGGGGGGACGGGGAGTCCTGCCCAGGGGGTGTTCGGAGCCTCCTGCCAGGGCAATGGGGGGCCATCTTCTTCAGAGAACCGGGCGCACCGGCCTGGGGGGGACGGGGAGTCCTGCCCAGGGGGTGTCGGAGTCTCCTGCCAGGCCAGTGGGGGGCCATTTTCTTCAGAGAACCGGGCGCACCGGCCCGGGGGGGACGGGGAGTCCTGCCCAGGGGGTGTTCGGAGTCTCCTGCCACGCCTACGGGGGGCCACCTTCTTCAGAGAACCGGGCGCACCGGCCCGGGGGGGACGGGGAGTCCTGCCCAGGGGGTGTTCGGAGCCTCCTGCCAGGGCAATGGGGGGCCATCTTCTTCATAGAACCGGGCGCACCGGCCCGGGGGGGACGGGGAGTCCTGCCCAGGGGGTGTTCGGAGTCTCCTGCCAGGCCAGTGGGGGGCCACCTTCTTCAGAGAACCGGGCGCACCGGCCCGGGGGGGACGGGGAGTCCTGCCCAGGGGGTGTTCGGAGTCTCCTGCCAGGCCAATGGGGGGCCATCTTCTTCAGAGAACCGGGCGCACCGGCCCGGGGGGGACGGGGAGTCCTGCCCAGGGGGTGTTCGGAGTCTCCTGCAAGGCCAGTGGGGGGCCATCTTCTTCAGAGAACCGGGCGCACCGGCCCGGGGGGGACGGGGAGTCCTGCCCAGGGGTCGTTCGGAGCCTCCTGCCAGGGCCAATGGGGGGCCATCTTCTTCAGAGAACCGGGCGCACCGGCCTGGGGGGGACGGGGAGTCCTGCCCAGGGGGTGTTCGGAGTCTCCTGCAAGGCCAGTGGGGGGCCATTTTCTTCAGAGAACCGGGCGCACCGGCCTGGGGGGGACGGGGAGTCCTGCCCAGGGGGTGTTCGGAGTCTCCTGCCAGGCCAATGGGGGGCCATCTTCTTCAGAGAACCGGGCGCACCGGCCCGGGGGGGACGGGGACTCCTGCCCAGGGGGTGTTCGGAGTCTCCGGCCAGGCCAATGGGGGGGCCATCTTTTTCAGAGAACCGGGCGCAGCGGCCCGGGGGGGACGGGGAGTCCTGCCCAGGGAGTGTTCGGAGCCTCCTGCCAGGGCAATGGGGGGCCATCTTCTTCAGAGAACCGGGCGCACCGGCCTGGGGGGGACGGGGAGTCCTGCCCAGGGGGTGTCGGAGTCTCCTGCCAGGCCAGTGGGGGGCCATTTTCTTCAGAGAACCGGGCGCACCGGCCCGGGGGGGACGGGGAGTCCTGCCCAGGGGGTGTTCGGAGTCTCCTGCCAGGCCTACGGGGGGCCACCTTCTTCAGAGAACCGGGCGCACCGGCCCGGGGGGGACGGGGAGTCCTGCCCGGGGGGTGTTCGGAGCCTCCTGCCAGGGCAATGGGGGGCCATCTTCTTCAGAGAACCGGGCGCACCGGCCCGGGGGGGACGGGGAGTCCTGCCCAGGGGGTGTTCGGAGTCTCCTGCCAGGCCAGTGGGGGGCCACCTTCTTCAGAGAACCGGGCGCACCGGCCCGGGGGGGACGGGGAGTCCTGCCCAGGGGGTGTTCGGAGTCTCCTGCCAGGCCAATGGGGGGCCATCTTCTTCAGAGAACCGGGCGCACCGGCCCGGGGGGGACGGGGAGTCCTGCCCAGGGGGTGTTCGGAGTCTCCTGCAAGGCCAGTGGGGGGCCATCTTCTTCAGAGAACCGGGCGCACCGGCCCGGGGGGGACGGGGAGTCCTGCCCAGGGGTCGTTCGGAGCCTCCTGCCAGGGCCAATGGGGGGCCATCTTCTTCAGAGAACCGGGCGCACCGCCCTGGGGGGGACGGGGAGTCCTGCCCAGGGGGTGTTCTGAGTCTCCTGCCAGGCCAATGGGGGGCCATCTTCTTCAGAGAACCGGGCGCACCGGCCCGGGGGGGACGGGGAGTCCCGCCCAGGGGGTGTTCGGAGTCTCCTGCAAGGCCAGTGGGGGGCCATCTTCTTCAGAGAACCGGGCGCACCGGCCCGGGGGGGACGGGGAGTCCTGCCCAGGGGTCGTTCGGAGCCTCCTGCCAGGGCCAATGGGGGGCCATCTTCTTCAGAGAACCGGGCGCACCGGCCCGGGGGGGACGGGGAGTCCTGCCCAGGGGGTGTTCGGAGTCTCCTGCCAGGCCAATGGGGGGCCATCTTCTTCAGAGAACCGGGCGCACCGGCCCGGGGCGGACGGGGAGTCCTGCCCAGGGGGTGTTTGGAGTCTCCTGCCAGGCCAATGGGGGGGCCATCTTCTTCAGAGAACCGGGCGCAGCGGCCCGGGGGGGACGGGGAGTCCTGCCCAGGGGGTGTTCGGAGCCTCCTGCCAGGGCAATGGGGGGCCATCTTCTTCAGAGAACCGGGCGCCCCGGCCTGGGGGGGACGGGGAGTCCTGCCCAGGGGGTGTTCGGAATCTCCTGCCAGGCCAGTGGGGGGCCATCTTCTTCAGAGAACCGGGCGCACCGGCCCGGGGGGGACGGGGAGCCCTGCCCAAGGGGTGTTCGGAGTCTCCTGCCAGGCCAATGGGGGGCCATCTTCTTCAGAGAACCGGGCGCACCGGCCCGGGGGGGACGGGGAGTCCTGCCCAGGGGGTGTTCGGAGTCTCCTGCAAGGCCAGTGGGGGGCCATCTACTTCAGAGAACCGGGCGCACCGGCCTGGGGGGGACGGGGAGTCCTGCCTAGGGGGTGTTCGGAGTCTCCTGCAAGGCCAGTGGGGGGCCATCTTCGTCAGAGAACCGGGCGCACCGGCCCGGGGGGGACGGGGAGTCCTGCCCAGGGGGTGTTCGGAGTCTCCTGCCAGGCCAATGGGGGGCCATCTTCTTCAGAGAACCGGGCGCACCGGCCTGGGGGGGACGGGGAGCCCAGCCCAGGGGGTGTTTGGAGCCTCCGGCAGGACCCGTGGGTACTCCCTCCTACCTTTAGCAGCAGCAGGCAAGTAAGCAGGCAGTACCGGGGGTCATAACCCCGGGGTAACAGTATCTGGGACTCAACGTGAGTCCTCTTAACCAGGAACAACCCCAAACACCGCCGGGGCTTAACTCCCTTAACGTAACTTAACTTAACGTAACGGTGTTTGGGGCCCCCGTGGGCCTTATGAGCCCACGGAGTGTACTGAGGCGTGGCTACCAGCACTTAAAGTCTGGCCTGGCATACCCATTTCTGGGCTCACCTCAGTACGGCCGGTCGTGTCCGGCTCTGGGGGCTGCGCACTAAACCGGCACCGGGGGAGGGCCGTTTTACCCGGTTAAGCATTACTTATGGCAGTAGGCACTATTTATTACATTAGGTAGTTACTCAGCGCAATTGGTTACCCCGCAGACATGCCCCTTCCAGTGGTGCGCTCACCTTTGGGGCTGCCTTTGGGGGATCGGGGGCTGTTACCCCTCCCGGACGCCCTCCCTGGTGTTGGCGCCGGGGTGGTGGCCGGGGGGCCTTATACCGTACCTAAAGGATGTTGGATACCGATGCCGGGGCGTCCAGCCGGACGGGGACAGGGACTGTTTCTTCCACACATTCCTCCACACATTCTTTCACATATTGCAGGGCGGGGGGTCGTTGTTGAGGCCCCCCGCGCATGTCCGGGCCACGGGCCTTTCAGGCCCCGGCGCAGGCCGTTCCACTGGGGCCCCAGTCTCCCACCCCTCCCTCACCCACGCACACACCCGGCACACCCGTCCCGGTCCCGCCGTTCCGTTGAAGCCCCTGTCCGGGGGCCTCCACTGGTCCGGATGTCTCGCGGCCGGCCGCCGATGCGGGGCCCTGGAGGCGCGCCGCACGGGCGCTGCCAGCCTGAGAGATGGGCAGGGTCAGGGAGCGTGGTGGGGCAGGGGAGGCAGCAGGGAGCGCTCATAGGGGGGGGCGCATGGGGGGGTCACCGGGGCGCGCGCAGGGGCGGCAGCGGGGGGGGCTGAGGCTGGAGCGCGGGGGGGGCGCATGTCCGGGCTCCTGCGTGGGCTGGTGCGTGAGTGGGCGTGTAGGGGAGGAGCGGAGGGGGAGGCTAGGTCAGCCGTCCTCTATTGGGGGTCGCTGACCGTTCCCAGGGCCGAGGCGGCCGGTACTAGGGGCCGCGGGGTCCCTGGGGATGGCGCTTGGCACTGGGACGTGCGCGCACCCGACACTGTTAGTACACCGCCTACTGGCGGTGCCCGGGCCCTGTCGTTCGGGGCTTCGCACCCGGCCCCCAGCCCGTGGGTAGAGCTGGGGAGTACTCAGGGTGTGGTGTGGTGTGGTGTGGTGTGGTGTGGCGTGGCGTGGCGAGGCGTGGCGTGGCGTGGCGTGGTTTGCCGAAGGCGCTGTTACCAGAAGGCAATGGCCGGGATGTCTACCCACGGGTACAGGTAAACGGGAGGGCTGTGTGTGTAGCGCGCGCGCTGTGTGTAAGTGTGTGGTTTTCGGTGGAAAGAGGGGGAGTCGGGAAAACCTGGATGGCACCCTCCTAGCGACAGTTGTCATCCCAGAAGTTCCCGTTGTACTCCCTCTCTCTCCGCATGCTGGTGCAGGCGTAGCTCCTGCAACACCCACGCCATCGTGCTGCGTGGGCCCAGGCGGGTTTTCAGCCACGTGGCACGCGCCTTAGCGTGGGCGTACCAGACTCTGATGGACTCCTGGAATACGTGACGTATGAACTCTGTCCCCAGCGTGTGGGGCCTTGAGCACACCATGTGGGCTCGCTGCATTGAGGGGGTACACAAGGCCCCCGCCCACTGTTCCAGTACAATCGGCTCCCACAGCTGGTGGCGCACCGACTAAGCCCGTTTCCCCACCTCTTGGTCGAGCCACTCCGCGAGCCGCCGGCGAGCCCCTCCCCACTCATGGGACTGGGCCGAGTAGGCCCAAAGGTGGGGCGCCGTTTCGGGCTGCGCTCCACAGAGGAGGCACGTGGTGTCAAGTATCGTGTCTCGGCGGCGCGACCGGTGCGCCAGGATAGTCATCGTGGGGATGTTGTCCATGCGGTGCGCCGTAATGTGGCGCTGTTGGTCGCTATGGAACCAGTCGAGGGGGAGTCCACTCCCCGACGTGTAGTTTGCTCCCAATCGGGCCTCATAGCCGGTCCGCGCCGGTATGGAGGCCCGATCTTGCAACCAGTCGCTCAGCGCCGTTGGGGAGAGCTAGCACTGGTCCTAGTAGGTCACCGGGGTGAGGAAGGAGAAGGGGCGCCGGAGGAGTCACGTCAAGTCTACCTTTGGCGGCTTTTGCGTGGCTGCATCAACACGGACGTTCAGGTCCGTAATCCAATGCGACGGCATAGTAACCACGTTGATGGCTGAGGTCGAGGAGAGGTTTGGGCTTCCCAGGACAGTGGCGTGGAGGTGGTGTATACCACCTCCACAATGGCCTCCTTCCTCATACGTTCGGAGGGCCCCCACCGCCGCCTCAGAGTCTGGCACCAGCCAATATACCCCTGGCTGTTGCGCCAGCCTGCGGACGTACGACAGGAGTATTATGGCCTCCCCCTCTTGGGAGGTGCCTACCCCGGAGGCCACGTGGGTCCGGTAGGCCTCGGGCCCGCTCTGGGCGACTCCTGTCACAGCCATGCCTGCCTTCGTGGTTCAGACATCCACTGCGGCCACGGTGTCGCGGAGGGTGGCCAGCGCCGGTAGGTCATGGAAACAAATGCCCAGCTTGACCTCGGGGGCTAGCACTTGCGGGGGGTCGGTAGCCAGGCCGTGCGGCGCTAGGAGGGCCAGGTCCCCATGGTGCTCACTGAGATGGGTTCGCACGGCAGAGCCGAGCTCTGCCGGTACTGTTCCCGCCGTACCGAGTGAGTAGTAGAGGGGCCCCTTATTCGGGTGCCCTGGGCACTTGTGCGCCACACACTCCGCGGGGTACTTGAACTTTGCCACCGCAGCCGGGGCAATGGCTATCCACGGCCACGGCGGCAGTGTCGTGGTGACAGTGACCACAGGGGCCGGCGATGCCCGGGCCCATTGCCAGTAGGCGTCTTTCGGAGGCTTGGACATCCACACGACGGTAGGTGCCCATACCCCCGCGCCCTGTAGCTGGCACAGGGACACATGGTGATGGTCGTCCCATAGTTGGACATGCAGGGGCGCGTTGACCTGCACTTGGACGCCCAGAAGGGCCACCAGGAGGCGGTGTAGTCGGTTGTCGCTCGGCAGCGTGTCTGGGGGCTGGCAGCACACCCGGAGCTCCAGTGCCCAGTCTTTGGCCTCCATGGCATCCTTCATGGCCGTCGTCACCTTGATTAGATAGCCCCTGTGGTACACGGTCTCCATCCGGGTGGTCTTGGCCACCCGGCCTCCGATGACCACTTCTACCGGGTATGGGGGCACGGCGCCCGGGATCCAGTCCTTAGGCGCAGTCTGCGACCGCGGCAGGGGCACCCGCAGTTGGGGCCAGCCATGCCCTAAGGCCGGGGATATCCTTGCGGGCCGGCGCCCGCTCCTTAAGGGCTCGTTTCCCTTTGATGCGGTGGTCTTCTGTGTACAGGTCTCCCAAATGGTGGTATCCCACAGCCTGCATTGTTTCGTAGACGGTTGGGGGGATGACTACCTGCACGACTTCGCCGTACTGGGTCCGGTACACCTCCACCTGGGGGGCGGGGGCCGCCGGCGCCCCTGCCCGAGATCTGCTTGGGCCCCGCACAAGGATGGGGGTCGTCCTTGAGCAGGGGCCCGGCATCCACATGGGCATGGACACTTCATCCACTACCCAATGCAGCGTAGCAATGAGGTGAGGGCACCTCAGGTGGTGGGTGTGCTGCCCTGGGGTGAGCGCCGCAGGGCACCCCGCTCTTGGCCTGCCAGGGCCCTGCACTTTTTGGGGGGAGTCCCCGAGCACTGGTCTTGCATCCACATGGGCAAGTACACCTCATCCACCACCCGTTGCAGCGTACTAATGAGGTAAGGGCACAGCGGATGGTGGGTGTACTGTCCCGAGGTAAGCATGGCAGGGCAGCCCCCTTTGAGCCCTTGGTGGGTCTGGAAGGGTATAGACCCGGAACTCTCGAAACTCCTCCTTGGCCCAAGCACCCTGCCGGACCCGTTCCCGGGCGACCATGGTCTGCCACGAGTGCGAGGACCGGGTCAAGCCCTGGCAGCCATGCTACCAGGGCCCCAAGAGGGCGACTGTGTGGGCATTGTGGGAGATTCCCATCATGTGCTTGTACCCCCTTACCATCAGTGTATCATTCGCCGTGTGCACCTGGGCTGTGGTGCGGTAGATGCTAGCCAGGGGGAGCAGTTTGCTCTGGAGCTTGGCCATGAGCACCATCATGGCCGCGTCCGGGGAGAGGTGATGGGGGCGTAGCTTTTTCCACACCGCCGCCCGCACCTCTGGCAGGTGACGGGGGGCCGTGGGCGTGCCGTGGAGGTAGATGTCGGTCCCCATACATCGGAGGACCCGGGAGGGCTGGATCTTAGGAGCCCCGGCCAACGCCTCCTCTCGTTCCTCCCGGCTATGCGTCACCCACGCGCGGCCCACGTGTCGGGCCACGACTGCCGGAGTGTGCGAGCGTAGTGGTTGGGGGTCGGAGGTTGCACTACTGTCGAAATAGGGATTTTACGACGCGTCGGGCCCCGACACCTCCCGACGCGTTGTACATCCCCGACGCGTCGGGCCCCGACACCTTGTACGACACTGTACGACGCGTCGTACATCCCCGACGCGTCGGGCCCCGACGCCTTGTACGACACTGTACGACGCGTCGTACAGTGTCTTAAGCAACACTCTGCCCCCCCCCCTCTCTTAAGCAACACTCTGCCCCCCCCCCCCTCTCTTAAGCAACACTCTGCCCCCCCCCTTCTATTAAGCATCACTCTGCACAGGGGGAGGGCGGTCTGGGGTCTGTAGACACTGTGCACCACAGGTAGACGCGGCCTGCTAATTGTAGACACTGTCGGCATGTTGTAGACGCGAAGAGACAATATTTGGGAAGGGGGCCGAAGGCCTGCTTCCCCCAAGACGGTCCGCTGCCATCGTTTACCCGCCTAGAGGGGGAGGGCGGTCGTACTATGTCGTACTGTGTCGTACGGTGTTGGTGCTGTACGACACCTTGTACCACACTGTACGACGCGTCGTACATCCCCGACGCGTCGGGCCCCGACGCCTTGTACGACGCCCCGACGCGTCGTACAATGCATTTCCGACAGCACTCGAGGTTGACCCGTGCTCGATCTTGCGGCCTGGGACATCCACCCGCAGGATACCCTGGTAGTACGTCTGCTGATCCAGTAAGACACCTTGGATAGGGCGGGTTTCTCCCCGCTCTAGGAGGACTGTTGTGTCGTCCACCCATGAGCCCCGGAAAGCGAAAAGGGTGTACCGCGGAAGCGCGGTATGCCATGTCCATGAAGCGCAGAAACGGGAGAGCCGCCGTCGCGCCCGCATGGACCCCTTGGATGGTACCTTGGGGGGTTCCCAGGAGCTGCGCCACGGTACTGGAAGCCAAGGGCTAGGGGCAGGGTATACGATAAGCCCTCCGTGTGGGTAGCCAGGTGACTAGCCTCCCCCACGCTCAGGCGGGCTCCCATGATGGGGTGGACGTCCTGGGTGATAACGTCGAAGAACTTCACGAGGTCAGTGATCAAGACGTCCACCACCCGGTGATGAAGTCTGGTAAAGTCCAACTTCATGTGCACCGTGCGGACCACTTCCTGGAGGGGCACTCCCCGCATACCTCCTACGAGGCATGCCCCCCCTAGGGCCCGCTCGTATATGGCTGACCCCAGGGCGTAGAAAGCCGTTGGCTCCAGCTTGGAGACGTGGGAGGAGATGGTGATGCCCTTGAGATTTGCCTCTTGGACGGGCTGGTCTGGGTTCTTGAGGAGCAGGGTGACCTGACCACGCCTGCCCACCGTGCGGCATACTTGGGGACCGCGCATGATGGCGCGCAGGGTTTCATGGTCCGCCTCCGTCAGGTGACGGTACCAGGAGATGTCAATGCAGATGTCTGCCTCCTGTATGTGGAGGTCCGGGCCCCGGGCCCTGCCGGACTGTACCTCCCAAAGGTGGCGAGGCTGGACATAGTCTGTCCTGGCCGGCGGGGCATGCTGCGGTAGGAGCTCGAGATATTGTTTAGCCCATGCCCCTCAAATCAACATAAGCTGTGAGCCATACATGAGGTGGTGGGCGGCATCTGGCGCGAAGTGACCCGCATGGTGGACTGGACGTCCGTTCTAGTGGTGACGGACACCAACTGGGCGGCTCGGCCACAGGACAGAGGGACCCCACGCCCAAAAGATACAGGCTATCGCACATTCCTCCGAGCCTTCAACCTCAGGGACCTGGTGGACCTGCACCCGGTCCCACCTGAGACGTACTCTTGTTTCAAGGGAGCTGCACGCTCTCGCATCGACACGGTCGCCTGCAACCACGAAGCGACGATTACGGTGGCTTCCTACCACTATTGAGGAAGCACCCGCTTGTCAGACCACCACACCCCCCTCCTCTTCACCGTCACCCACCCGGTGGCCTAGCTGGACAAGCCCGGCCCCAATACGGTGTCTCGCACGCCGGAGTACCACGTGGGCCCAATAGCCCTATCCCTAGCGGACACGGCCGACGTACAGAGCTCAGTGCTCCGCACGAGGGTCATCGACCCCCAGCTCGCCCTGACCCGATGGCTAAAAGGCCTACAATGTGCCTGGACACGCCACCACCGGGCGGACCGTTTCATGTGGATGGAGGGAGCAGTAGGAGTGGCAGAAGCCTTCTCGGGGGGTGAGATGCATGGGTATCTCACCTTCTGCTCCAACGCTCAAGCGGTGGCTGCTTGCGCGGTGGTCAGTGTTGCCCTGGGAACGGTTGCACCCCAACCGGGGCAGGTGCCGGCGTGGCCTCATGGTGTATACGCGGAATGACGCCCCAACATGGGGACGGAGAGAGGCACCGCCAACCCAGGCAGCCCCCGCGCGCGCAGATCAGCCCCCTCACGGAGGCCGACGTCCGGCGCCTTATAGCCAATATCGTTCGCCAACCGCCGCAGGAGAAGCTTGCACAGGTGAGGCAGCCCCCGCATGGCCGGTAGCCGAAAGTGCCAACAGTGCCGTGCGGCCCATGCCTGCGTGCCCATCCCCCCCGGTGCGCCCTGACGTGCAGGCCACGCCCTCGTCCCGAGGCTCAGATCGCCAACAAACAGCAACCCGTGATGCTGCACCCAAGCTGCTAAACAAGCGGTCCGACAACTCGGCCAACGCGCCCAAGCTGAAGGCGGCGAGCACAGGCGGCTGGGGCAGCCGGCTACGCCGGCGCCTGCCGTCTGTGACGCGGCGGGCCCAAAACCCCCTCCATGGGCCGACCCCCGGCCAGTCGAAACCTGTGAAGGAAACACATCTGGTCCCGGGTCAGCGCCCCCTGGGTGCCCGCCGTCAGCGGGCACGGAGCTGTCCCAGGACCTTATGGAAGTGGACCCTCTTGATGCGGGCCAGCGGTCTGCGCTCGCAAGTGCCGAGCCAACCCCGTGGCCGACCCCCTGTCAACAGATGGCCCGGCCCCAGCCCCCTTGGCCCCAGAACGCGCCAGGCACCAGCCCCCTGGCGCCGGAAAGCCCCGCGGAGGAGCCGGCCCTGGCATGGTGTGATGTTTGCCGCTTGTGGAGAGCCCACCCCGGTGGCCAATGCGCTCCACGGCCTGTCCCCCAAGGGAACAACTCGAGGCCCGCCCCCGACGTTGGTGCTACGCCTGAGCCCCCTCGGGAGGATCGGCCCCGAGCCATCCCGGGCGCCTTGGCTGGTGGGACCCCAGACACCGACTTGGCCTCTCATCCCCCCCACATTGACGTGGACGCCTCCCAAGGCACGGCCACTCAACTGGCCAACCTGATGGAGGACGACGCTGAAGGCTTAAGCCTCCCTGACGTCTCGCAACTGGTGGAGGACACATCGGATGATGACCCCGAACCACCCACCGCGAGCCCTCCTGGCAATGGCGGATAGCATGAATCCCGCCTTGCGGCCCTCATCACCGACACCGCCTTGGAGGAGGTGAACCCCTGCAGGGCCATGGACGTCGTTGTGTTCTTGGACAACGAGCGTCTGTCGGCGGTGGGGCGCCGCATGCGTGCGGCGGGCCAAGAGGCCACCCCCCTCCCCGGCCCCCACTCCCCTAAGAGTGACGGCCTCTCCCCCCTTGGCGCAGTATGCCAAGAGAACACGCGATATGCTTCAGCTCGTCGACTTCACCTTGGGGTTCCCCTCTTTCTCCCTCTCTAGCTGGGAGGGAGATGCGATCCCGGCCCCTCACCCGCAGGGACTCCGTATCACGGTTTACTACGTGATTGCGGGGAAGGTGGAGCTCACGCTTGCAACCCCCGACAGGGGCACGCGCCCCGGCTTGTGGCTCCAGGCCATGGCGTATGCGTAAGCCTGGTCTGCCCCACCCCCTCCTTGAGTGGTGCCCCCGGATAGCCGGGTTTTGGTGTTGGTATGCCAGTGCCCGGTGCATGTCCCACGTGGCAACCCCCCCCCCCCCGATGCAGGTCTGCATCAAGCGGGGGGACCAGTAGTCACCGGTGGATCCGGCCCGGCGAGAGCTCGGGGACTACAAGGCAACCCTCACCCCGCCCAGGGGATCACCCTTGGTCATCACCACACCCATGGTGGCCAAGGCCACCTACGATAAGGCCCAAGCAGGACTGCTTCTGGTCCCCTCGGCCCCCGGGGCCCAAATGCTCCGAGACGCCAAGTGGAAGGGCTGGAGTGTTGGCTAGAAAAGCTATGTGAGGGCCCTCCCACCGGCCCGTCCTACAGGTTTCAAGGTTCTGGGAGCGGGGGCCCTAGCCCTGCAAGACTGGATCGTCCCCATGCTCACCGGTGAGCGACCGGCGGGGACCCCTTCCCTTACCTCGGTATTCAGCCTCATAGGGCGCGACCTACGCGCGGCCCAGGAGTCTGCTTGAACCTCGGAGCCGTGCGTGGGCCCCCAAGAAGCGCCTGCTCCTAATGGCCCGGAGCTAGACCCGGCGCCGGAGGACTAAGGCCTCTCCCCATCCCGGAATTGAAGGCACGCCGGAGGACATGCATACCGTCGGGTAGTTGTGGCTGAATGTCCGCGGCAGATACCTGCGGCAACGCTTGCTGGCGCACGCACGCCTTGCACATGGCAGCGCGCCGCCCCACAATCCACATCCTGGCCGAAGCCCAGTCCGGTGCGGGCCCGGAGGATCCCCCCTTCTTGGACTACACCCAACACATCGTGCTCCCCGCTGATGGAAAGACGGGGGCGGGCCTCGATGTGTATGTACGCTCCGGGACTACCATCCGGGCTACCGTGCTCTGAGGCAGGGAAGATGCTAATGCCCTCCTAATGGAGGTGCGTACCCCATGGGGGAAACACGACGTGGTTGAAGTGGGCCCACCATCTGAGTCGTCCTAGATACGGCAAATGTGGCCCTGGTGCCATATTCGGCTGGCATACAGGGTAGACAAGGCCTCCCTGGGGTTCAGGGGCGCCTTGCTGTCCAAGGGGATTTCCGCGATATCTCGCGGGGGGCCCCGGCTGCGCCGTGGGACCTCCCGCCACTGCTCCGGGGTGCGCCGGAGGTTTCGGGCCTCCTAGGATTTCAGAAGGGCCTGGTGCTTGATATCCCGGAGGCTGTGCTAGCGTTGAGCCTCCCCTAGCGCTACGAGACTCCTTTTGAGGGCGTGCACCGCCGCCATAGAGTTGCGTAGCATGCTCTGGGCGGCCACAGTGAAACGCCCCACGGGGGGGGAGCATACTGCGCGCCGCGAATGGCGACTAGAGGGACTATGAGGGGGAGGCCCGCTCTGCTAGGTGCGTTCGGGAGGTGGTAGTGTCGGAAGTTGAGGGCTCGGACGCTGCCTGCGCCCAGTCATAGATGACCCCGCTGGGAGGCGTTGCAGATGTAGGACGGTCGGCGAATCCGTGCTGCGGTGCTGCTGCGGGGCCGGTTCTGCCCTCCCGAGGGGGGCATCCGCCGCACGCCGGAGGCCCGGGGTGGTTTGGGTCGCCCCTGTCCGCCTCTTTCGGGGCGTTCGCGGGTTCCCACCCCGGGGAGACTGTGCCGCCTGTTGGCGGCGGGCCATAAGGCTTGGCGTCGTCTGCGTTCCTATAGGGGCCTGGGCTAGCGGCCCGCGCGGGGATCCGGCAGACTGGGCCTCCGTCTGCCTGGTCCTCCGGCGTCCGCGATGGCGTTTGCGCGGGAGCTCCTCCTGTTCAGTATGAGGAGGGCGGGCGTGGGGGGTGTCTTAGGCTCCGAGTCCGGTCGGTGTGGTTTGGTGTGATGTGATGTGATGTGATGTGATGCTATGCGATGCAATGCTATGCGATGCGGTGCGATGCGATGCGATGCAATGTGATGCGATGCGATGCGATGCGCTGCGCTGCGGTGCGATGTGATGTTATGTGATGTGATGTGCCGAAGGCGCTGTTACCAAAAGGCAACGACTGGGATGTCTACCCACTCGTACAAGGAGGGCTATGTGTCTCGGGCGCGGTGTGTGGTTATCGGCGGAGAGAGGGGGGCTCGGGGAAACCTGGATGTCACCCACTAGGCGAATGCTGTCATCCCAGAAGTTCCCGCTTTACTCCCTCTGTCTCCGCCCGCTGGTGCAAGCGTAGCTCCTGCAACACCCACGCCATTTTGCTGGCCTAAGCGGGCTTTCAGCCACGTGGCACACGCCTTGGCGTGGGCGTACCAGACTCTGATGGACTCCTCGTTGACGGTATGTGTGAACTCAGTCCCCAGCGCGTGGGGCCTTGAGCACTCCATGTGGGCTCGCTGCATGGAGGGGGTACGCAGGGCCGCCGCCCACTTTTCCATGACAGCCGGCTCCTACAGTTGGTGGTGCACCGACACAGCCCGTTTCCCCACCTTCTGGTCGAGCCACTCCGCGAGCCTCCGGCGAGCCAGCCCCCACTCATGGGACTGGCCCGAGCAGGCCCAAAGGTGGGGCGCCGTTTCGGGCTGCGCCCCACAGAGGAGGCACATGGTGTCCGGCACCGTGTTCCGGTGGGAGGACCGGTGCGCCAGGATAGTCATCGTGGGGATGTTGTCCATGCGGTGCGCCGTAATGTGGCGCTGCTGGTCGCTATGGAACCAGTCGAGGGGGAGTCCACTCCGTGACGTGTAGTTTGCTCCCGATCGGGCCTCATAGCCGGTCCGTGCCGGTATGGAGGCCCGATCTTGCAACCAGTCGCTCAGCGCCGTTGGGGAGAGCTGGCACTGGTCCGGGTAGGTCACCGGGGGGAGGAAGGAGAAAGGGCGGCGGAGGAGCCACGTGCGATGCGATGCGATGCGATGCGATGCAATGCGATGCAATGTGATGCGATGCGATATGATGCGATGCGTTTCGCCGCGACGTGATGTGATGTGAATTGACGTGATGTGACGTGGATGTGATGTGATGTGATGCGATGTGATGTGGTGCGATGCAATGCGATGCAATGGGGTGCGGGATGCGATGCGATGCGATGCGATGTGATGTGACGTGACGTGACGCGATGGGACGGGATGGGATGGGATGGGATGGGATGGGATGGGATGGGATGGGATGGGATGGGATGGGATGGGATGGAATGGGATGGGATGTGATAGGATGTGATGCGATGCAATGCGACGCGATGCGACGGGACGTGACGTCATGTGATGTGATGTGCGATGCGATGCGATGCGATGCGATGCGCTGTGGTGCGATGGGATGGGATGGGGTAGGATAGGTTGGGATGGGATGGGATGGGATGCGATGCGATGTGGTGCGATGGGATGGGATGGGATCGGATGCGATGCGATGCGATGCGATGCGATGCGATGCGATGCGATGCGATGTGATGCGATGCGATGTGATGCGATGCGATGTGATGTGATGTGATGTGATGTGATGTGATGTGATGTGATGTGATGTGATGTGATGTGATGTGATGTGATGTGATGTGATGTGATGTGATGTGATGTGATGTGATGTGATGTGATGTGATGTGATGTGATGTGATGTGATGCGATGCGATGCGATGCGATGCGATGCGATGGGATGCGACACGACGCGATGCGATGCGATGCGATGTGATGTGACGTGACGTGACGTGATGTGACGTGACGTGACGTGACGTGACGTGACGCGATGGGATGGGATGGGATGGGATGGGATGGGATGGGTTGGGATGGGATGTGATGTGATGCAATGTGATGCGATGTGCTACGATGCGACGCAATGTGCCGTGACGTGATGTGATGTGATGTGATGTGATGTGATGTGATGTGATGTGATGTGATGTACGATGCGATGCGATGCGATGCGATGCGATGCGATGCGATGCGATGCGATATGCTGCGATGGGATGGGATGGGATGGGATGGGAAGCGATGGGATGGGAGCGATGGGATGGGATGGGATGGGAGCGATGGGATGGGATGGGATGAGATGGGATGAGATGGGATGGGATGGGATGCGACGCGATGCGACGTGACGCGATGCGACGTGACGCGATGCGACGTGACGCAATGCGATGCGATGCGATGCGATGCGACGTGACGCGATGCAATGCGATGCTATGCGATGTGATGTGATGTGATGTGATGTGATGTGATGTGATGTGATGTGATGTGATGTGATGTGATATGATGTGCGATGGGGCAACCAAGCCTCCGGGTTCACAGCGTCCTATTCCTCTTCACAACTGCTGCTTACGGCGCATTCGTCTCAGATGCACTTCAGCAAAGTGCCAATCCAGATTCCCCTACGCTTACCTCTGGTCACCTGGGCGCAGGGCCCACCTCAGGTGCGTGCCCTTGTGCCAAAGCATTCGTTGTGCACCAGGCTCCCAAATGCTCGTGAGGCGAGCACCCCCCCCCCTGTGGCCCAGCATCGCATGTCAGAGGAACACACCATCGCTGCATAGAAATTTGCACAAAGGACGAGTGTGGTGGGAGGTACGTAACCAGACCTTTGCTTAATTAAGGTGGGTCCCACCCTACCCCCCGGGGGAGGGTCTGTGGCCTGTGGGTGGGTGGGTTACTTTGGGTTTGGGCAATTGGGCAACGTGCCTACCCCTGGGTGGATGGGTGGGTGGGTGGGTTCAGTTGGTTGATGGTGACAGTGACCGGTTGTAGAGACATTTTTTCTGAAAAATCAGATGACATGCTCTACACAGTACTTGAATAGGGCACAGCAGTGACAGCAGATGATCCAGTGGTTTACACATTGCACTGCAGAGGAGCTGGCGTTGGCTCAATTCCAGGTTGCTTTTGTTCCATCATAGATCACTGAATTTTCCTCGAAATTTTCAGCATGCAATGGACATGGGATGCGGAATGAGAGAAGACCCCTGAGGTCTTCAGTGGGCCTCTGAGGCCTCTGAGTAGGGCATTCATAACCGACAGTAACCGTCCCCAACCGATTTGGCAACTGCCTCCTACCACTTATCTAACCGCTTCTGGGGCTGCCTCTGAGGTGCCTTCCCTTCTAATGCATCCCTAGGCATGTGTTTCTTTTCGTCGAAACGATATGTCAGAGGGTCTAGAGCCTCTGGTTGCTACTGTCGGTGCCAAACCAACGGCTGAGCATTCTCCAGAGTCAGCCCTCCGCTCCTGTCGCATCAGAGATATGTACAGAGGCAGGCGTGGGAGGAGGCACCTAGAAAGGCAGAGAGGCGTGGGACGAGGCACGTACATAGGCAATGGTCTGGGAGGAGGCACGTACAAAGGCTGGGATGTTGTAGGGGGCGCTCACAACAAGTATGGGAGGCCCGTGCACAGAGACTGGCAGGAGTGTCTGGAAGTTTACGGGTGCATAGGTGTGCATCCACCTCTGCCATTTGTGCCTTCAGACGCAGGAAAGGACGGCGCTTTACCAGCGTTGTACATTGTCATCGGATGTGGTGGGGGCGCATCTTTTGTACTGCTAATCTTGGTCCTCGGGCTGTGTTATGTTCATTGCCGGCGCAGGGCACAGCCCATGGTATGCCTTGTGCCACTTGCCACTTCGTTACTATCCAACCGCCCCTTACCAACCCGACAAGTCTTTGTGTGTGCCTGGGGTTGTGCATGCGCATGCATGCGCGTGTGGATTCGTCTTTGTGTTCTTGTGGTTGTTCCTCTTGTTGTTGTTGTTGATCGTGCTGTGTGTTTGTGTGTGTGCTGTGTGTGTGTGTGTGTGTGAATCATAGCTGTTTTGCCTCTGGCTGAGCTGCGCTGCCAGAGGCTGTATCCGACCTCTGGGAGGAGAGCCTGGGAACCGCTGCTCCTGTCCTTTGCACTGCAGAAAGGCGCCCAGTGCCGTGTTTGAACATGCCTTCGTTTTGACACTGCACCTGACGAGATCTAGTACATTCCGGCCGCCTTGACCAGTGCCCTGTTTGTCGCGTGGGCCGTATGTGTGTGTTCATGTGGTTATGGGTGTTTGTCATGTGCTTTTGGACAAGGCGGGACTGGGATGGGGTCTTTTTTGCTTTTGCGCATCTGGGGATGGGATCTGATCACGTCTCGTGCCCAGCTGCAGCCCTGGACCCCCCACTCGCCAGCTCGCCCTCTCAAAAGGGCCAAAATGTGTAGAAGGTCTGGACCGCATTTGGTCCAAATTTGGCGCCGAAGGTGCTGAATTTTTTTTTCCGCAAATGGTGGGGGGTAAAATTTTTTTTTTCCCCATCTGTGTATACTCAAAATGCTTAGAATTTCATGGGGAAACCAAATATGTATGCAAGGCATGAAAAATTTTTCTGACCTCTGACCTCCCCCATTCAGCCCCCCAAACTTACCTGCTAGGATTGGACCCCATGCTAGGATTGGACCCTAGGGGCAATTCATTCGGTCAAAAACCCCACATATGTTCAAACTGATCAGTACAACGAGGGGATCATTTTGAGGTATGTATGTTGGGGTACCCGGAACGCTGCCCCACCTACGCCCATCCCCACCCTCCTTTTAGGGTGCCAAAATGTTTGAGGGGTGTCTGGGTCAAGGGCTGCACCCGGCCCCACATGGATCCGATGGAAATTCTTCTAAATAGGAAGGCTACCTCCCTCAACCTCAAATACAAGATGATGCATGGGCATTGCACACATTGCACACCTTGCATGCTATGCCAAGTCCTATCGCATGCCAATGCAGTACTGCGCCTACGATCTGTTTACCAAAAATTTCTCCTTCCAAGGGGGGTCCCACGCCAATGGACTTTTGTGCGGTTGTGGGTGCAATGTTCCTCGGGCATACCCCCCCCACCCCGTACTTTGTGGGGTTTGAAGGCGCCACCTTTCGCAACACACCATGAAAGTGCCCAAGATTATTCCCGCAGGTGTGGTGTCCCCGGGAACGGGGTAGCAGAACCCCACCCCCCCAAAAGTTGAGTCTAGCCCCCCCCTCCCCCCCTTGAAACAGCAAAACAAGCATCACAGGCCACCTGGACAACAAAAACAGTGGACGGCCGCGTGTGGGTTTCCTCCAAATCACCATGTAACAAAAGTTGGTCTCGGGTTCGTGACCACATATTGACTACTTGCTGACCACTTCCTGACTACCTTGCAGATCATAAAGGTGTTGCCGAATGGGGATGCTGACCATACTTCCTAATCAGAAACCACTTCCTGATTGCAGTTCTTGTTGTCTTTGCTGATTGTGTTTTTGCTTCGCTGTGCGCACTTTCGCGGCTCATTACTTCACCCGTCAAGCAAGCACTTGCACATAGTGCACCCTATCCAAACAAACACGCAAATGCACACAAACAACACTGCAATTGGTACAACCGCACTCTGAAGGCTCTCCATCGTATATCCATTCCGCCCACCACAAGTCATTGGCTCGCGTCCGCCAGGGAGCGCGCTGGTAGCGCCCCGAGGCAGGGGGGCAAAGAGGACACCGCTGAAATTGTCACGCTTCCCATGCGTGTCATGTTTCAACCCGGCACCACCGTGGGTCGTATCTTTGCCAAGCGTTCGGTGTTGATGGATTTGCAGCCGGGGATAGTATCCGACTTCTTGCTCTCCGTGTTCCATACCAACTCCACGTTGAAGACAGTGGTCCTCAGGTTGAACAATGCCGACATCGAGAAGGTCTGTGCCGGGATTGATCCGCACGTACCAAAGGGGAAGCACGACAAATCGGACAGCCTGCAGCACGTTTCGTGCGCAACACGGATCCCTCCAAGTTGGACGAGCATGGGTACTACTTCTTCGACGAGGCCATCCCCTTGGATATGTTGGACCGGGTGGTGGCGGAGGTGGACACGTTCCCGATGGACCAATGGGATCCCATTTTCCAGCAGTATCCGGGTCTACATCGAGGTTCTCATGCCTGTGATCGCCGCATATTGAGTGCCCGACTGCCTGGGACGCGGGGCGACATCCAGTACTCGGAGATCACGTACCACAACGTTCCTGCCACCACGGACCTTTCCAACTTCATTCTGGAGATCGTTAACTAGGCATTGGATTGCAAGCATGTCCTCTACAACTCTGCCCATGTTGCATCCCAAGGGCACGAGAGGCAGAGCGTGCATCGCGATATGCATAACATCCCTGGCGGCCTCCGTGCGTTGTGTCTTCTATGCGGATATATATGACTTGGATGCGAATGACGGAACCGATACGATTATTCTCCGCGGTAGCAAAACAGCCACCCATAGCCGTGGGATCTGGTGCCGATTGACCTACGCCGTGGGATTTCTTCGTGCTTTATTCCGAACTCATTCACGCCGGTGGAGCTGTGCCCCTTTCGCCGCCGTCCGATTCCTAGCGCAAAGTGGGATTCCTGGGCCTTGCCAACTTCCCGGTCACATATCAATTTTCGTAGGGGATCCATGTCCCATTTTGGGCATTCGAGAAGCACCCCTCGGAGTCCGTGAAGCCGCGTTGCGCAATGGAGAAGTGCCGTAAGAATCCCACGGACAAGTGTTTCACGTGCAAGAGGAGCCCACCGTGCAAGGACCATGCGGCCAGACTGTGCCCTGTTGTGATCCCACAATGCAAACGGCTTTGCAAATGCGGTGTCAGGGTGTCACGTTCTGCTTGTTGTTTCTTGTCGTGGCTGCAGGGTGTCGCACGCACAACCTGCCCGACCAACCGCCATCTCCGTTTCGCGCAGACGTACCACTCGCGGCTGTCAAGGCAGTAAAGTGCCCCGTGCGGAAATACGCTCTACCGGGTGTTGCCATGACACACTTCACTCAGGCCCTATTGGCCCCGCTATGAAATGAACAAGGGAATAGGGCGCTGCTATGAAACCCTGGTGTGACAAAACGCCATGACGCGTTTCCCTGCCAGGGCTTGCAGGGAGTGAGTGTGCTAACCTTGCGCAAGCGCTTGTCAAAAAGTTCTAAGCGTGGGTTCACAGGTCTTCCACGCTCCATCTGCATTCAATTGATTTTTCATTGTATGTGATCCGCGCTCCTTGTTTGCTGGGGACTTGTGCACCATTCACCTTGACTTGGCCCACCTGTAAAGCAAAGGCACATGGCTTGGTTTCTCTTAGTGGCCAGTCAAAGTAGGGCTCCACAGATTATCCGCTTCTCAGCCCTACCCTCTCAAGAGATCGGAGAAACCAAGCAACAAGCAGGCAAGTGCTAGGGACCCCACCGGTTCTCTATTGTAGAACGTGGGGTTGAGCCCCAGGCAGGCTAAACAAAGTTTACCGCGCGCATTTCGCCTTGTCGTGCGCTCCACGCGTGGCCTACCCTTCAATGCATCACACATATGTAGCATGCACGAATCCCACTCAACCCGGAGGTGGCTCTCCTGGGCTTAGCAACCATACACACTGGCCTCACTGGGAATAACTCAACCAAGAGGTGGTCCTCCTGGGCTTACACACCTTACTCACCATGAACAGAGTGTATGACGATGGGTACAGTCCCGGAGGGCGGGGGAATGTAAAGATCAAAGTGTGTGTGATTGATGAGGGGGGTTCATTTTTTCTTTTGAGGGCGCATGCTCCTCAATGTACGTTGCTGTTGACATGGAGGGAGATGTTGAAAAACGACTACGACCAATGGGTCCGACAGGGACGTGCAGAGGAACTGAATAAGCTTCAAAAGACCCCTTTTAGTCTTCCTGTGCAAGGGGGGGGCTGTATGCACAATGTTAGTGTCCGGGTACAATTTAGGTTTGCTTTGTTCCGCTGATGACGCTATCTTATGCCGTGTTCCGCTTCTGACGCTATTTTACACCTGGGTCATTTCGGGGAGCGAACGTGGGAAAAAATGAATCGTTGGAGCATCGTCAATGCCTAGTTTTTGGACCGAGAAAATCTCGTGTGAGGGTTTCGAAAGAAAATGAACATGCTCATGGAACCGATCACGCAAGGACGTAGCTTGCGAGAGTAACTCCTCCACATCAGCCTAACCTGCTGCCACTTACGTCCATTATCTGTTTTTGAAGATTTGTGCTACCTTTGCAGCTATGATGAGGCTATTGGTCGGGCCCTGTTACTGTGGCCAGCATTGGTTTGGATACTATGTATTTTCTGAACTTAACAAGGCTGGTTGCAAGGAGACTTCACCGACCATCCAGCTATATTTGCAGCCTGGAGTACTATGAAAGACATCGTTGTTTACGCATTTGCTGTGATGAAGCTATTGGTCGGGCCCTGTTACTGTGGCCAGCATTGGTTTGGATACTATGTATTTTCTGCACTTAAGAAGGCTAGTTGCAAGGAGACTGCACCGACCGTCGAGCTATATTTGCAGCCTGGAGTACTATGAGAGACATCGTTGTCTGTGCATTTGTGGAGGCTTTACACACCGTCCTGCACCGATACCATTTTGATTACATACAAGGACAACTGTGAAGCCGGTGGTGAACTATCACCTTGGTGAAGGCACCAGATGCACTTGCAAAAATTTCACACATGCTAATGCGCCAAGTCTAAGTACCTTTGGCCGTCCCAGTCATGTTTCCTCGGATGTGTGCTATTTGTAATTAACAAGTTTTTTGGCCCTGACATGTATGTAATGAGGTGCCCTGACAGAGCGCTTTTGGCTGCTGATACCACCACAGTGTTGATATTATCTACACTGATGCCATTGTGACTTTCTTGAACTACCAACTAGAAGCGTTTTTTCGGGTGGGTGGGTGGGCTGTATGGTGAACTTATGTCTCATTTCTGAATGTGATTTGACTCATTATTGGACTACATTTTCCTTGGTCATTCAATTGTTCCACAGTGGACTACCACTGTTTCCGCGCTGGCGACGCCGGCGTTATGCGTGGTCCACTGCTCCTCTTTGCTACACGTGTTGAACTGTTTTGTCCAAATTTGCCTGCAACGCAAATCTCAGATGGACGGTATTTTACGATTATTGATCCAGCCGCGGACATGAGAATGTTCTGTGTGTGATTATTTATCATCCCTGTCTTCCAACGCAATTATTCTTTCTGTTTTCTATCTCCTCCTGTAGCCACATGTTTATTCCAATGAGGTCAACAAGCTTCCGTGCCAAGATTTGATGCCGGTGACACGGAAAGGGACCAGCAGAACCTCAGATCCAACAAGCTGGAATAGACATGCTGAGCGACCTCTACATACTGCAACCTTTGCTTTGTTCCGCTGATGACGCTATCTTATGCCGTGTTCTGCTTCTGACGCTATTTTACACCTGGGTCATTTTGGGGAGCGAACGTGGGAAAAAATGAATCGTTGGAGCATCGTCAATGCCTATTTTTTGGACCGAGAAAATCTCATCTGAGGGTTTCGAAAGAAAATGAACATGCTCATTTTTATCGCCGACCACCACCATTTGTGGTGGGAATGTTGCGGAAGGTGTTGTGTTGTGTGTCCGTGGAAGCGGCATGAGGGTGTCCGTGCCGTTTTCGTATATGACCTGCACCCACTGCAGGTAGTGGGCAGAATGTTCAGTGGTGTTGAAGGTGTGGCTCAAGCATTTGTGAGTTAGCAGATACTGCGCAATTTGAAGGGAGGCGTCAATTGGGCATGCGGGGTAGTGGGGCATACACAGCCGATGATGCGTGTGCACTACGTCGATATGTTTGTGATGTTGCGCGCCGGTACAAGTTTGGGGATGTTTCGCATGACACCAAGCAATGCCTCAGCCTCGTGCGACGGCGATTTCGCACGGAGGTTTCTCTCACTGGCCGTGAAGCGCGGGAATTTGCAGCGCTGGTGGCACAGGACTGCATCCACTCACTCCCTTTTCATCTGTATGTCTCAGATGTTGGCCTCCCCCTGGGGGTTTGGTAGGCCTGGGGCAAAGTACATGTAGACCTGCTCCATTTGATCATGGAGTATGCTGAAAGTGGGTCAGCGGCCATGCTTTATTTTCATGGCCTTACACACGCGTTTGGCCAACCACACTTGCCGATCCAATACGGTGATGAGGCCGGGGAGCCCGATCTGCGTTTGGGCAAGACATTTGCCACGCTAACCACCACTTGCCCTGAAGATCAGAAGATAGCATTAGGGAAACGCTCACTCATGAGCTATATATTAAGTTCCAGGCCCGTAAAAGCAAGTGGTCACAAGTACACTTGTGGAAGCGTGTCCGGCAGGCGTTGGTGCTGGAACAATGTGTTCTCAATGCGTCGCCAGAGAGGTGTGTCATTGTCAAGCGCGTTCTGCGGCCACTATTGACACTGCCAACTATCAAGGTCCTTTGCCACCCACAGACCCAATCGCTGCTACTGCAGCTTGGAGGTGAAGTGGATGTACATTTGTGGGCGTTGCCGGGTTGAAGGTAATGGTTGGCGTCAGAGGGTGGAATTTCGGTTAGAAGTACTACAACGGTGGCCCACATTTTCCTATGTTTTAATTGGCTCCTTTGTGCCCAGCCGCCAGCGAAGCTGCATCGGCGCATTGTAGTTGATGCGGAGCATTCGTCAGAGCCTGCAGGGGATCCCGAGTCAGACGCAAGGGACTCCCCCAGTGACAGTGAGTGTGAGAGTGGGAGTGGGAGTGGGAGTAGGAGTGGGAGTGGGAGTGGTAGTGGGTGTGGGAGTGCCGGTGATGCCTTGGATGGTGACGCAACCAGCAGTGTTGTTACAGTCAGCAATTGTGACCTTGAGGCTGCCGCACCGGAACCCCCTCCACGGAAAAAGTTCCTTAGGACAGCCCCGCGCGCTCGACACAGCTTGTCCCAACGGCGAGCTCCTATCATCGTGGATGTTGATGCCGCATCCAACTAAGCCCCGTAACCCATTTGCTGAGTGAGGGGCACTTCTTCCCTACCGACACGGAAGCTGCTTTGAAACACTAACTGACCGGGCTACGTGGGAGGGCTGTGGTGGCAGGGGGGCAGGCGGTGGGGGGAGGGGGGGGGGACCCGGCGCTCCGTGAGTCGGGTCCGGCATCGGGACCCTGTGATTGGCCACCGCCGGCCATGGTAGCCGGGGTAGCTTCTCTTTGAGGAGGCGGAGCAATGTACATCAGTGGACCTTATATATGGTGATGGTGGTGGTGCTAGTGGTGATTGGAGGGGCGGTAACACAATGTGAGAATTTGGCGTTTCTTGAGATGTAAGGTGTTTTGGGGGAGGTCATTGGGGGGGGTTCATTGTATGATCGTCCCTAGGTATGGTGCACACCTCACACCGGGGGTGCGCACCCAACATCAGCTCCAAAAACGCTTCCGATGTCGGAAGCAATGCTTCCGATGGGCCTGACCACAGCTAGGTGCAGTGCCCCCACAGATCGGCCGGGGAGAACGCTTCCGATGACGGAAGCAATGCTCCCGATGGGCAGCGGATGACTGGAGACGGTGCTGACTTTGTTGCCAGCGAAACGGAAGGAATGACCGTCAGCAAGGGTTGGCATGGTGCCAAGCATTTCGGTGCCAAAAAAAATTCTGTGCTGTGTGGTGGAGCGACATGTGTAATGTGCAGGGCTACAATCTAACAGGGTGAACAATTTTGGGTCACTGGGGCAACATAACAACATGTGGCGCAAATACTAACCATCTTGTTGCTTCCTTGTCCTAATTTTGGATAGTTTTGTGGTTGCTCTCGCAACAGTGCCATCCACATTGCGCATTAGGTGAAATCGATATGCGACGTGCTGTTTGACGCATGGCGTGTTGCTATCAAGTGACCGCATGTATAACTAGGAGCATCCGTGTACAAGGGCATGCATGTACTATATGGGCCATGAGACCTGAATTCGAGTTGGTGATGGACAATGGGCTTTCATCTAAAGTTTGTTTGCCTTCCTCATTGTGTTTTAAGGCATATACTCCTTTCCTATTTGCCTTACAAACAATGTGGTACATTTGTGGTGTCTTCACATAGGCATCTTTTTGTCACATTATTGTGCCGTTTAATTTATACTCGTTGTTTGGTCAGAGTGGCTTCGGGCACCCGATTGTTCCCACTCATCCGGTAGTATTTTGGAGGTTGCACACTAGGTACGCATGTAGCATATTGTCTACGTGTATGCTACCGTTTGTTTTTGTGTATATTACAGTCTTTTGGTGTACATTATGGTTTTTTTGATGTGCTACGCACACTAAGGGGCTACACCCAGGGTGCAAGTTGTGGACTTTGCCCGCCCCTGTGCTTCTTAGACCTCTTGTGTACATAGCATCCAAGACCTTAATCGAAAAGTGATTTTCTATGTACTTCGTCTCTTGGTGTTTTTGTGTATGTGTGGATAATGCCCATTTCGACGTGAAGTTGGAGTTTTTTGTTGTTGTTTTTGGTTTTCGTAATTAGATTGGTGAGGTGTGATATGAAACCATGTAAGCCCCCCCCCCCCATTTTGGATACGGAGGAACCACTTTGCACATGGCTTCTACACTGCATCAAATCCACCCTAATCCCTTGACCTCTAACTAACAATATGGAAGAATCGGGCCGGCAAGGTTGCGATGCACCTAATGCGGTGTAGGCCAAAACCATGAAATGGCCAAAGGCACCCAATTATTATGTTTCGTACAGGTGTGCCCCCGCGTCAACCAAGGCTGAAAGCTTGATATTTTGAATTAATGTGTTGGCCTATTTGGCCAATAACCATCTGAGACATCCCCGTCTAGCATGGTGTTGCTAGTTCGCGCCGGTTGCGCAGGGGTGCCTAGGGTAGTTGTCTATCAAATTAGCCAACATAATGTTGAGTTGAGGGTAGCCTTCTCCACATCAAATGTAACAAATCCACTGAATGAGTTGACCTCTAATGAAGAATATTTTGGAGGAACAGGGCCGGCAAAGTTGAGACACCCCTCTGCCCGGTAGCCGGCCTAAAGCTTTAAAAGATCGGTACTCGAAAATAAAGCTTTGGGACCCCCCCACGACCCATACCTTCTTGAAACAGTCATTTTCTAAAGATTCAAAAATGTATAACATACACGTGCATCAAGGGAAAAACAGAGCAACACAGCGGTTGCATACGTGCTTTCACCCTATTAGGCTGCAAGCAACAAAAATATTACACAACCATGCTCCTAGAACACACACACACACACACACACACACACACACACACACACACACACACACACACACACACACACACACACGTCCCCTTTGCTTACCATGTTTGTTGCGAAGTTGCTTAGTTCTCAGTTTTTGTTTCCTGGACACCAACCAAAAGTAGATCAGCTGTGCATTGTTGAACACTGCATTGTGTTCGTTCTGATTGGTACTTCGGCACATGAGTGAAATATGTTGCACACACACACAGGATGAGATTAACCATAACAAATCAGCAAAAAAGTGGCGGGACAAGAAAACTCCTCAAGAGCCCACAGCCCAAGTGAAGAAAGCAATCAATTGCCATAAGGCACACGGACATATATATGTATATGGGCGTTTGTGTGTGAAGGGGGGGGAGGGGGTGATTCTGCCGTAATGTCGGAGTTTTTTTCAGTTCTCTGCTGTTTTCTCAAAAGTATCGTTCCGCAGGGCTGGGTATGCATGTTTGTGTGTTAGTGTCTGTTCCTATGTGTTTGACGGTTCCGGAGCAGTTGTCTGAATGGTTGGTCTCACACAACTGGCTGTGCAGCAGGTGCCATGCCCAAGGTTCAATCCCTATGGAGCTGCATGCTGGCAGCTGCACTGTTCCCGTTGCTTTGCGCGTGCCTTGTCCTCTGTGTGAGAGATGCCTTGCCTCACATGACGCTCTACATCATTGTGGAAGAGCACAGGCACTGCTGCTGCTGCTGCTGTGTGTGTGTGTGTGTGTGTGTGTTTGTGGTGTGTTTGTGTGAGTGGTGTGTTTGTGCTTGTGTGCATGTGTGTACATGCGTGTGCATGTGTGTGCATGTGCGCGCGTGTGTGTTTGTGTGTGTGCTGTGAACCATGTGTATTGCAGCTGTAAGGGTTCTCTGTCACTAGTTGCATTCACAGTGCACACCATTGTGCAGTGTCTGCAAAAAGCTACAATTGTTGTTTTAGTTTGATTGAGACTCAATGAGGGATTGATTTGCGAATCATTATGAAGCACAGGCCCAACAAAACCTGAGACCAGGCACCATAGCGTGCCCGCTGAAGATTAGACATCCGGAAACCTCGAGTTGATCGCACGTATGGACCCTGGTGTGTACGTGCCAGCTCAGTATTCTCTGGCCACTCAGTATTCTCTGGCCAGGCATGGTCAAACAGCCAAGGTTCTGCTATGATCCAGTTGGCGGACAACAGGTGCAGGGTCACTTCAGGTGGTGGAAATGTCTGCGGCCCCATAATCTACCAAACAGGATCAAACACTAAGGTAGGCTGCAGAGTGTGGGGGGTGTTGTTCTTTGCATCAGATGTTTCGGTTAGCTGCATGGCCAATTTTCTGCTTTTGTGCATGGCATTACTCAGGGAGCATCAGAGGAGATGTTGGCACAGGACCCCCGGAGCCCTAGTCAGTTCAGTTTGCGGATGGAATCTGGCGTTGATTTCCACAACAATGAGGACCACGAGCTACAGGAGCTCCAGGATCGCCCATTGGACGAGACTGATGTGCTTGCACTGATTTCGTGGGAGGAGTTGCAAACGATGTTGGACCAGGCCCAAGTGTTGGGCTCAGGGGGCTCCGGCGAAGTTTACAGCACTGTGGACCAGGCGGGAGTCCCAGTGGCAGTCAAGACCATTGTCCGGGGTGGCTCCCGTGGGGATGATGAATATGAGCACGAGCTGCAGATTTTAGCTCACCTGAGGTATGTCTGTGCTCGTGGCCCCACCAAGGGAAACGGGGGCGGGGGGCGGCGGCAGATATCGGGGAAACATGAAATTGGTGCACCTAAGGGCTTGCTCCCTCTGCCGTCACTTTCAAGCGGCTCCAGATGTGGCTGTGCAAGTTTGGCTTGCTGGGCAGAGTCAGCCCCTGGCAGGTGCACCATCTACCGCCTGGCATGCTACATGGCGCTGATTGAAGCCATAATGACCCGGTCCTACCCACCCTACTGGTTGGCTGAGAGACGTGTGTCCAGCGGTTCAAGCGGGCTGTGTGTGTGTGTGTTGGGGGCGGGGGGGGGGGGGCGTTCCATGTAGTTGCTCAGACGGAAGGTGATGAAGGTAAGTGAGTCCAGTTTTGCGCCAGCCCCCCTGCCTGTCGCTGCTGTCCCACTGCCGCTCTGTCCGTGTCCACCCACAGGACACCAACCTGTCTGCGCTCTTCCAACAGAATGGTGCCTATGGTGCAATCTGCGGTGTGCACGGTGTGTAGTGTGCAAAGTTTGTGTCGCACTGCACAGATTGTGCTGGCAATGTGAACAGCACCGCAGCACCACACCACCACACACCATGCCACACCACCACCATACCACATCCATCTTGTGTCACTCTTGCATGTTGACAAATGTGACCTGAACTGTGTTTGTTTTTGAAGTCCTTGTGACAAGAAGGCAATAGTGCACGGGGGGGCTTACCTGCGAAAGTTGGATAGCTAGGGTGACCAGCTGGAAATGCACAGAGAAAGTGTGTGTGAACATAGGTGGTGATGATGGTTCTGCCCTGGGCCTGAAGTTAATGGAATGTGCTACCTTTGAACACCCCTTAGAGGTGCAGGGTGCTGAGGATGGGGGGGGCAAGATGGTAGCTAAATGAGGACTGCCACCTGCGGCTTTGTCCTGCCGGCCTCTGCACCAGCGAAGCTGGCAGTGGTGCGGTTGTGGGCTGGTCCTGACCTTCATCTCCGTATCTCCTGTACCGCAAAAAGGCACCTAGCGCAGTCAAACAATGCCGCTGCTTTTGTTCTGACTATGCCTGACGAGATTCAGTGCAAGCCGGCCTCCTTGGGGGAACGTTAGCGCGCCGGGCGCGCGCCGGGCATCTTTTGTGACCCGTGCCCTACCGGTGGACTGTTGCCGTTGATATGTTGGGCAACATTATATGGATTTGCCCCTTGGCCCCCGGGACATCAGCAGATGTTTTGATTTGGGATGGGTATGGACCTTCTCGTACCCGAGGTGATTTCTTTGATTTCGAAGTTGGGGGCCATGATGGTGCTTATAAGGGCCGGATTCATGTCATTGTGCCATTCATTGGAAGAAACAATGGCGCTTTGACAGCCCGCCAACAATGTTACAATGACGTGCACGGGTGGTATAGGGCACACAATGAGCAGCTGTTTGCTCGGTTGTGGCACGCAAGATGAGGCAGAGGATGAGGCAAAAGTGTGTGTGTTGTGTTGCTAGAACGCTCCACCGTCGCAGTTTGTGATGAGTGTAAGGAGCACTATTGTACGGAATGTATTGACACCCACACTTGTGGGACCAATGTTATGATGCAGCTCTACTGTTCGCAATACCTCAATAACGCCTATCGCTTCTACCGGAGATCGATGTGGTTGTGCTATCCTAACCCCCCATTCTCCCAACTTGCTAAGGTGTTGACCAAGATCGCCCTTAAAGGAGCGAGAGTGGTCTCGTGTACCCCAGTTTGCAACTTTCTTGAGCTGGGGCAGTTTGGGTCACCTAATTCTAAGGGCGTTTCCAAGGGGTGTGCTTGGGGGCTCTTCGGGGGGAACATAGTCTAAAAGTAGCGCGCCGGGCGCGCGCAGGACGCGCGCCGGGCAAACATTCCCCCCTTGACTGCTGCTCGCTGTCTTGGCTGTTGCCCGTTTATTACGTAAATTGTGTGTGTGTGTGTGTGTGTGTGTGTGTGTGTGTGTGCTTCTGAGTGTCTATTTTTTTTTTCCGAAAGGTGCCTAGCTCTCAAACATTTATGACTGCTTTGCTTTGATTGGCCTGACGAGTTGTCTACGACCAGTGCCCTGCCTGTTGATCCACAGTGGGTTGGTTGCTGGGTCACCTCAGGCCGTGTGTGTGTGGGCGTGTCTTTGTCCTCAAGGGTGGACAGATGCCACTGTGCTCTGGACCGCCCCATCAACTCTGCTTCCGTTCACACTCTTGCGGCCGTGCACTGCAGAAAGGCGCCTCGCCACATGACATTGTTTTTCATGGCCTGACGAGGAGCCTTGGCGTCCACGTCCAGTGCTTTGTCGTGCCATCCGCAGGCTGTTTGTTGGGTGTTGGCGTGTCCGCATCGTGTGGGTGGGGGCATGCAGAAATCAGGCTGTGCCGGCCTATCAACTGTGCCTGCAGGGTACTGTTATAATGGGATTTGATGGGCCTCCTCAGGGGTTGCGGGATTGTGACTACTTGTCGCAAACATGGAGCGGACCGTTCCGCCAACTCTCACAGTGCGACAGCGTGCAAGGCTCTGAAGTGCATTTGTCTGTCTGGATGTGTGCTTGCTGAGCTTAGCTGGAATGTGTGAATCAACCACCCACTGCTTTTTCTTGCAATTGATGGATGCAGCATTTTTTGGTTTGTGCTGCAGGCACCCCAATATCATTCGCCTGCACGGGGCCTCCCGTGGGGCCGATCACAAACTGGCTTTGATCTACGAGTTGGCCCCTGAGGGTGACCTCAGGGCCAAGCTGCTGGGCCCATATTTCCCCTGGACGCACCGACTTCGCTGTTTGCACGGTATCGCCCAGGGACTTCGGTATCTACACGCTTCGAACGTTGTGCACCGGGACCTGAAGCCTGCGAACATCCTCATGTTTCCAGATTTTCACCCCAAAATCTCTGACATGGGCATCAGCCGCTTTTCTTGGGAGGTATCTTTGTTTTTACCATTACACCCCACGAACATCGAACGCCCCCTTACAATCCCCATGCACCCCTTACAGGCCCCATGTACCCCTTACAACCCCCATGCCCGAGTGCAGTGGGCACCGTGTGCTCAGGGCACCATTCACCACCCGTACACCACAAATGGCGTGTCAGGGGGACTGAGCCCATTGTACACTGTGTGCATGGTGTGCACAGTGTACTGAGGGCGCAGAACCCTAATCCTAACCAGGATTGAATGTTGGGACCGAGCTGGTGGGGGAAGGAACATCATCTAGGAGACTTCAGCGACAAATGAGGTACGCACTGGAAAGTGGATGAGAGTGGCTCAAAAGGGGCTCAAAATGAGCTGTGTTTATCCGTTTGGGCACCACAAGTGGATCATTTTTGGAAAACCGTGGCTTTGACCCGTTTTTGAGTCATTTGTGGTCCCAAATCACCTCGAAGAGGGTTGTTAGATCAAGCGCTGGTGCGTATGCCATATACCCCCCTTTTTTGGGGTCATTCGCGTACAATACCCCAAGGTATGGTACCGGATGTCCAACCCCTTGTAAAATCATCATTTTAGGAGAGAAAATGATCCCCCAATGAATTTTTCGTTTTTGACCCCTTTAGACCCGGGTACCCCTTTTTGGGGGGGTGGGGGGGGGGTGGGGGGGGTGTCGGGGGGGGGGGGGTCAAAACTTCTTTGCGTATTCTGGGTGCTGTGTGTGGATTTAAACCCAGGTCCCGGGCAACTTTTTTCTTGTACATGGACCCCCTAACCCATGGCGGGGGTCCCGGGTCCGAACTCCAGGTACCCCCGGTCGCCCCCCCCTATGGGCCCTTGCTAGTGAGGACTTAGCCGTTTTCACGCTGGATAAGGCTGTTTAGTGACACCTGCAAGATTTCCAAAAATTCGACTTTTTCGGAAACCCTGCTGTCGCCCCTGGGATGGGTTTGGGTGATGATTTAGTGACAATACGGGTACTTGAGCACCCATGGGGACCCACGTAGTGGCTGCCAAGCCCATATAGCCCGAGCCATGGCCCCTCCAAAAGCCCCGAAATTGCCGTTGTGTAGGCTGGTTAGTGACACCTGCAAGATTTCCGAAATTCGCCTTTTCTGAAACCCCTCTGTTGCCCCTGGGATGGGTTTGGGTGATGATTTAGTGACAATACGGGTACTTGAGCACCCAGGGGGACCCACGTTGTGGCCGCTGGGCCTATGTAGCCCGTGCCACGGGCCCCCCAAAAGCTTCAAAATTGCTGTTTGTAGGTGGTTCAATGGCATTTGGTAAGCAGTTTTCAACCCTTTACAAGTCAAAAATGGAAAATTTTTGCAAAACATTTTTTTGATATTTTGACCACTTACAATGATGAAATATGCTATGTAAAGCAAGTTTTAGCCCCCTTTTAAGTGTTCTTCACCCTATTTGGGTGTGGGGGGGGGGGGCTCCCAAGGGGTCTAGGGCGCAACCTGCTTATGCTGTTTTCCTGCCTCAACAGCTCAAAAATGGAAATTTCTGAAACTGATTTTTTTGATACTTTGACCATCCAGAATGATCAAATATCCCATGTGAAGCATGTTTTAGCCCCCTTTTATGTGTTTTTCACCCTATTTGGGTGTTGGGGGGGGGGGGGGGGGGTGGCTCCCAAGGGGTCTAGGGCGCCACCTGCTTATGCAGTTTTCCCGCCTCAACAGCTCAAAAATGGAAATCACCTCGCAGAGGTTGTTAGATCAAAGCCAGGCAGGCGTATATATGGGGAAAACGCCACATACCCCCCCATTTTGGCCTTTTTGGGCCTATTCGCGTACCCTACCCCAAGGGGTTGAATTGTTGGTTTAACCCCTTGTAAAATCATTATTTTGTCCAATAAACGCATCCCCCAATGAGTTTTTGGTCCGGACCCCCCCAGACCCCCCCCACTTGAAACCCACTTTTTTGAGGTTTTGAGGGAGGGGGGGGGGGGGGGGTGGGGGTGGGGGTGGGGGGGGGGTCAAAAAATGACCCCCCATTTTTTGGGTCGAAAATCATGAATCTTTTGGTTTTTTTCGATTTTGAGCCGAAAAAGTGTTTCCAGGTCCCGACTCCATAGGGTTTGTATGGGGCGGAGTGGGACGAGCGCTAGTGCAGTTTATGCACTTTTTCAGCCATTTTTGCTATGTTGGCGGTTTTGGCGACCTCGGTGACCCCGTGGTATCCACTTTGAGGGGTGTGAGTGGGGATGTTGTGACAGTATCTGCCTCCTAGTATACGGAAGGACGTTTTTTGCAGTCTCTAGCCTTGCTTAGGGCCGTTCACAACCCGTGCCAAAAACGCAAAATGGCTCTTTCCACCAATAATGGCTTAGTGAATGGGCTGGTACACAACCTGCTTATGCAGTTTTTTACCCTGGACAGCTCAAAAATCGAAGTTTCCGAAACTTACTTTTTTGACATCGTGATCACCTAAAATGACCATCCAAGCTATGTAAAGCATGTTTTAGGCCGTATTTACGTGTTTTTCGCCCGATTTGGGTATTAGGTCCGGGGGGGGGGGCTTCCAAGGGATTGGTACACAAACCTGCTTATGCACTTTTTCACTATGGGCAGCTCAAAAATCGAAGTTTTCGAAACTTGTTTTTTTGATGTTGTGACCACTTAAAATGACCATCCAAGCTATGGAAAGCATGTTTTAGGCCGTATTTACGTGTTTTCACCCTATTTGGGTGTTAGGTCCGGGGGGGGGGGGGGTCTCCCAAGGGACGGGTGCACAACCTGCTTGTGCAGTTTTTCAACCCGGACAGCTCAAAAATCGAAGTTTTTGAAACTTTTTTTTTTGATATTGTGACCACCCAAAATGACATTTCAAGCTATGCAAAGCATATTTTAGGCCGTATTTACGTGTTTTTCACCCTATTTGGGTGTTGGGTCCGGGGGGGGGGGGTGTCTCCCAAGGGACGGGTGCACAACCTACTTATGCAGTTTGTCACCCTGGGCGGCTCAAAAATCGAAGTTTTCGAAACTTTTTTTTTGATATTGTGACCACCTAAAATGACCATCCAAGCTATGGAAAGCATGTTTTAGGCCGTATTTACGTGTTTTTCACCCTTTTTGGGTGTTAGGTCGGGGGGGGGGGGGGGGGGGGGGGCAACAACCAACAACCAACACACACGTGACAGCTCACACGTCACCATACGGGGGGGGGCTCCCAAGGGACGGGTGCACAACCTGCTTATGCAGTTTTTCACCCCGGACAGCTCAAAAATGGAAGTTTTCGAAACATATTTTTTTGATATTGTGACCACCCAAAATGACCATCCAAGCTATGGAAAGCATGTTTTAGGCCGTATTTTACGTGTTTTTCACCCTATTTGGGTATCAGGTCGGGGGGGGGGGTCTCCCAAGGGACGGGTGCACAACCTGCTTATGCAGTTTTTCACCCCGGACAGCTCAAAAATGGAAGTTTTCGAAACTTGTTTTTGTGATATTGTGATCACCTAAAATGACCATCCAAGGTATGTAAAGCATGTTTTAGGCCGTATTTACGTGTTTTTCACCCGATTTGGGTATTAGGTCCAAGGGGGGGGGGGTCTCCCAAGGGATTGTTACACAACCTGCTGATGCAGTTTGTCACCCTGGGCGGCTCAAAAATCGAAGTTTTCGAAACTTGTTTTTTTGATACCGTGATCACCTAAAATGATCATCCAAGGTATGTAAAGCATGTTTTAGCCGGTATTTATGTAGTTTCCACCCTATTTTGGGTGTGTGTTGCTCGCGGTAGATTCTCTGCGAGGTGGACTTGCCGAAGGCAATAGAATTTCTGAAACTGATTTTTTGATACTTTGACCATCCAAAATGATCAAATATCCCATGTGAAGCATGTTTTAGCCCCCTTTTACGTGTTTTTCACCCTATTTGGGTGTGGGGGGGGGGGGGGGGGGCTCCCAAGGGGTCTAGGGCGCAACCTGCTTATGCAGTTTTCCCGCCTCAACAGCTCAAAAATGGAAATTTCTGAAACTGATTTTTTGATACTTTGACCATCCAGAATGATCAAATATCCCGTGTGAAGCATGTTTTAGCCCCCTTTTATGTGTTTTTCACCCTATTTGGGTGTTGGGGGGGGGGGGGGGGGGTGGCTCCCAAGGGGTCTAGGGCGCCACCTGCTTATGCAGTTTTCCCGCCTCAACAGCTCAAAATGGAAATCACCTCGCAGAGGTTGTTAGATCAAAGCCAGGCAGGCGTATATATGGGGAAAACGCCACATACCCCCCCATTTTGGCCTTTTTGGGCCTATTCGCGTACCCTACCCCAAGGGTTGAATTGTTGGTTTAACCCCTTGTAAAATCATTATTTTGTCCAATAAACGCATCCCCCAATGAGTTTTTGGTCCGGACCCCCCCAGACCCCCCCACTTGAACCCACTTTTTTGAGGTTTTGAGGGGAGGGGGGGGGGGGGGGGGGGGGTGGTGGGGGTGGGGGGGGGGGTCAAAAATGACCCCCCCATTTTTTGGGTCGAAAATCATGAATCTTTTGGTTTTTTTCGATTTTGAGCCGAAAAAGTGTTCCGGGTCCCGACTCCATAGGGTTTGTATGGGGCGGAGTGGGACGAGCGCTAGTGCAGTTTATGCACTTTTTCAGCCATTTTTGCTATGTTGGCGGTTTTGGCGACCTCGGTGACCCCGTGGTATCCACTTTGAGGGTGTGAGTGGGGATGTTGTGACAGTATCTGCCTCCTAGTATACGGAAGGACGTTTTTTGCAGTCTCTAGCCTTGCTTAGGGCCGTTCACAACCCGTGCCAAAAACGCAAAATGGCTCTTTCCACCAATAATGGCTTAGTGAATGGGCTGGTACACAACCTGCTTATGCAGTTTTTTACCCTGGACAGCTCAAAAATCGAAGTTTCCGAAACTTACTTTTTTGACATCGTGATCACCTAAAATGACCATCCAAGCTATGGAAAGCATGTTTTAGGCCGTATTTACGTGTTTTTCACCCTATTTGGGTATCAGGTCGGGGGGGGGGGGGGTCTCCCAAGGGACGGGTACACAACCTGCTTATGCACTTTTTCACTATGGGCAGCTCAAAAATCGAAGTTTTCGAAACTTGTTTTTTGATGTTGTGACCACTTAAAATGACCATCCAAGCTATGGAAAGCATGTTTTAGGCCGTATTTGCGTGTTTTTCACCCTATTTGGGTGTTAGGTCCGGGGGGGGGGGGGGGTCTCCCAAGGGACGGGTGCACAACCTGCTTGTGCAGTTTTTCAACCCGGACAGCTCAAAAATCGAAGTTTTTGAAACTTTTTTTTTGATATTGTGACCACCCAAAATGACATTTCAAGCTATGCAAAGCATATTTTAGGCCGTATTTACGTGTTTTTCACCCTATTTGGGTGTTGGGTCCGGGGGGGGGGGTGTCTCCCAAGGGACGGGTGCACAACCTACTTATGCAGTTTTTCAACCCCGGACAGCTCAAAAATCGAAGTTTTCGAAACTTGTTTTTTTGATATTGTGACCACCTAAAATGACCATCCAAGTATGTAAAGCATGTTTTAGGCCGTATTTACGTGTTTTTCACCCTTTTTGGGTGTTAGGTCGGGGGGGGGGGGGGGGGCAACAACCAACAACCAACACACACGTGACAGCTCACACGTCACCATACGGGGGGGGGCTCCCAAGGGACGGGTGCACAACCTGCTTATGCAGTTTTTCACCCCGGACAGCTCAAAAATGGAAGTTTTCGAAACATATTTTTTTGATATTGTGACCACCCCAAAATGACCATCCAAGCTATGGAAAGCATGTTTTAGGCCGTATTTACGTGTTTTTCACCCTATTTGGGTATCAGGTCGGGGGGGGGGGGGTCTCCCAAGGGACGGGTGCACAACCTGCTTATGCAGTTTTTCACCCCGGACAGCTCAAAAATGGAAGTTTTCGAAACTTGTTTTTGTGATATTGTGATCACCTAAAATGACCATCCAAGGTATGTAAAGCATGTTTTAGGCCGTATTTACGTGTTTTTCACCCGATTTGGGTATTAGGTCCAAGGGGGGGGGGGGGTCTCCCAAGGGATTGTTACACAACCTGCTG